>JAOTNS010003967.1:0-18641 GCA_028476615.1 Culter alburnus
AGTCATGGGGTACAAGGATTGTGGGATAGGAGGACGTGTGTAGTAGATATATAGCCGACAGTTCCTCTCTGTCTCAAACGTGTTTGTGTATACACAGTCATGGCGTACAAGGACTTGTGGTATAGGAGGACGTGTGTATGTAGTCTATAGCCGACAGTTCCTCTCTGTCTCAAACGTGTTTGTGTATACACAGTCATGGTGTACAAGGACTTGTGGTATAGGAGGACGTGTGTATGTAGTTATATAGCCGACAGTTCCTCTCTGTCTCAAACGTGTTTGTGTATACACAGTCATGGCGTACAAGGACTTGTGGTATAGGAGGACGTGTGTATGTAGTATATATAGCCGACAGTTCCTCTCTGTCTCAAACGTGTTTGTGTATACACAGTCATGGCGTACAAGGACTTGTGGTATAGGAGGACGTGTGTATGTAGATATATATAGCCGACAGTTCCTCTCTGTCTCAAACGTGTTTGTGTATACACAGTCATGGTGTACAAGGACTTGTGGTATAGGAGGACGTGTGTATGTAGTTATATAGCCGACAGTTCCTCTCTGTCTCAAACGTGTTGTGTATACACAGTCATGGCGTACAAGGACTTGTGGTATAGGAGGACGTGTGTATGTAGTTATATAGCCGACAGTTCCTCTCTGTCTCAAACGTGTTTGTGTATACACAGTCATGGTGTACAAGGACTTGTGGTATAGGAGGACGTGTGTATGTAGTTATATAGCCGACAGTTCCTCTCTGTCTCAAACGTGTTTGTGTATACACAGTCATGGCGTACAAGGACTTGTGGTATAGGAGGACGTGTTGTAGTTATATAGCCGACAGTTCCTCTCTGTCTCAAATGTGTTTGTGTATACACAGTCATGGTGTACAAGGACTTGTGGTATAGGAGGACGTGTGTATGTAGTATAGCCGACAGTTCCTCTCTCTCAAACGTGTTTGTGTATACACAGTCATGGGTACAAGGACTTGTGGTATAGGAGGAGTGTGTATGTAGATATATATAGCCGACAGTTCCTCTCTGTCTCAAACGTGTTTGTATACACAGTCATGGTGTACAAGGACTTGTGGTATAGGAGGACGTGTGTATGTAGTATATATAGCCGACAGTTCCTCTCTGTCTCAAACGTGTTTGTGTATACACAGTCATGGCGTACAAGGACTTGTGGTATAGGAGGACGTGTGTATGTAGATATATAGCCGACAGTTCCTCTCTGTCTCAAACGTGTTTGTGTATACACAGTCATGGGTACAAGGATTGTGGTATAGGAGGACGTGTGTATGTAGATATATAGCCGACAGTTCCTCTGTCTCAAATGTGTTTGTGTATACACAGTCATGGCGTACAAGGACTTGTGGTATAGAAGGACGTGTATGTAGTTATATAGCCGACAGTTCCTCTCTGTCTCAAACGTGTTTGTGTATACACAGTCATGGTGTACAAGGACTTGTGGTATAGGAGGACGTGTGTATGTAGATATATAGCCGACAGTTCCTCTCTGTCTCAAATGTGTTTGTGTATACACAGTCATGGTGTACAAGGACTTGTGGTATAGGAGGACGTGTGTATGTAGATATATATAGCCGACAGTTCCTCTCTGTCTCAAACGTGTTTGTGTATACACAGTCATGGTGTACAAGGACTTGTGGTATAGGAGGACGTGTGTATGTAGATATATAGCCGACAGTTCCTCTCTGTCTCAAACGTGTTTGTGTATACACAGTCATGGTGTACAAGGACTTGTGGTATAGAAGGACGTGTATGTAGTTATATAGCCGACAGTTCCTCTCTGTCTCAAAACGTGTTTGTGTATACACAGTCATGGTGTACAAGGACTTGTGGTATAGGAGGACGTGTGTATTATATAGCCGACAGTTCCTCTCTGTCTCAAACGTGTTTGTGTATACACAGTCATGGTGTACAAGGACTTGTGGTATAGGAGGACGTGTATGTAGTTATATAGCCGACAGTTCCTCTCTGTCTCAAACGTGTTTGTGTATACACAGTCATGGTGTACAAGGACTTGTGGTATAGGAGGACGTGTGTATGTAGTATATAGCCGACAGTTCCTCTCTGTCTCAAACGTGTTTGTGTATACACAGTCATGGTGTACAAGGACTTGTGGTATAGGAGGACGTGTATGGATATAGCCGACAGTTCCTCTCTGTCTCACACAGTCATGGTGTACAAGGACTTGTGGTATAGGAGGACGTGTGTATGTAGATATATATAGCCGACAGTTCCTCTCTGTCTCAAACGTGTTTGTGTATACACAGTCATGGCGTACAAGGACTTGTGGTATAGGAGGACGTGTGTATGTAGTATATAGCCGACAGTTCCTCTCTGTCTCAAACGTGTTTGTGTATACACAGTCATGGGTACAAGGACTGTGGTATAGGAGGACGTGTGTATGTAGTATATAGCCGACAGTTCCTCTCTGTCTCAAACGTGTTTGTGTATACACAGTCATGGGTACAAGGACTTGTGGTATAGGAGGACGTGTGTATGTAGTATATAGCCGACAGTTCCTCTCTGTCTCAAACGTGTTGTGTATACACAGTCATGGGTACAAGGACTGTGGTATAGGAGGACGTGTGTATGTTATATAGCCGACAGTTCCTCTCTGTCTCAACACAGTCATGGTGTACAAGGACTTGTGGTATAGGAGGACGTGTGTATGTAGTATATAGCCGACAGTTCCTCTCTGTCTCAAAGTGTTTGTGTATACACAGTCATGGTGTACAAGGACTTGTGGTATAGGAGGACGTGTGTATGTAGATATATATAGCCGACAGTTCCTCTCTGTCTCAAATGTGTTTGTGTATACACAGTCATGGTGTACAAGGACTTGTGGTATAGAAGGACGTGTATGTAGTTATATAGCCGACAGTTCCTCTCTGTCTCAAACGTGTTTGTGTATACACAGTCATGGCGTACAAGGACTTGTGGTATAGGAGGACGTGTGTATGTAGTCTATAGCCGACAGTTCCTCTCTGTCTCAAACGTGTTGTGTATACACAGTCATGGTGTACAAGGACTTGTGGTATAGGAGGACGTGTGTATGTAGATATATAGCCGACAGTTCCTCTCTGTCTCAAACGTGTTTGTGTATACACAGTCATGGTGTACAAGGACTTGTGGTATAGGAGGACGTGTGTATGTAGTTATATAGCCGACAGTTCCTCTCTGTCTCAAACGTGTTGTGTATACACAGTCATGGTGTACAAGGACTGTGGTATAGGAGGACGTGTGTATGTAGTATATATAGCCGACAGTTCCTCTCTGTCTCAAACGTGTTTGTGTATACACAGTCATGGCGTACAAGGACTTGTGGTATAGGAGGACGTGTGTATGTAGATATATAGCCGACAGTTCCTCTCTGTCTCAAAGTGTTGTGTATACAGTCATGGTGTACAAGGACTTGTGGTATAGGAGGACGTGTGTATGTAGATATATATAGCCGACAGTTCCTCTGTCTCAAATGTGTTTGTGTATACACAGTCATGGCGTACAAGGACTTGTGGTATAGTGTGTATGTAGTTATATAGCCGACAGTCCTCTCTGTCTCAAACGTGTTTGTGTATACACAGTCATGGTGTACAAGGACTGTGGTATAGGAGGACGTGGTATGTAGTTATATAGCCGACAGTTCCTCTCTGTCGTTTGTGTATACACAGTCATGGTGTACAAGGACTTGTGGTATAGGAGGACGTGTGTATGTAGATATATATAGCCGACAGTTCCTCTCTGTCTCAAACGTGTTTGTGTATACACAGTCATGGTGTACAAGGACTTGTGGTATAGGAGGACGTGTGTATGTAGATATATATAGCCGACAGTTCCTCTCTGTCTCAAAGTGTTGTGTATACACAGTCATGGTACAAGGACTTGTGGTATAGGAGGACGTGTGTATGTAGTCTATAGCCGACAGTTCCTCTCTGTCTCAAACGTGTTTGTGTATACACAGTCATGGTGTACAAGGACTTGTGGTATAGGAGGACGTGTGTATGTAGATATATATAGCGACAGTTCCTCTCTGTCTCAAACGTGTTTGTATACACAGTCATGGTGTACAAGGACTGTGGTATAGGAGGACGTGTGTATGTAGTATATAGCCGACAGTTCCTCTCTGTCTCAAACGTGTTTGTGTATACACAGTCATGGTGTACAAGGACTTGTGGTATAGGAGGACGTGTGTATGTAGATATATATAGCCGACAGTTCCTCTCTGTCTCAAACGTGTTTGTGTATACACAGTCATGTACAAGGACTTGTGGTATAGGAGGACGTGTGTATGTAGTTATATAGCCGACAGTTCCTCTCTGTCTCAAACGTGTTTGTGTATACACAGTCATGGTGTACAAGGACTGTGGTATAGGAGGACGTGTATGTAGTATAGCCGACAGTTCCTCTCTGTCTCAAACGTGTTTGTGTATACACAGTCATGGTGTACAAGGACTTGTGGTATAGGAGGACGTGTGTATGTAGTCTATAGCCGACAGTTCCTCTCTGTCTCAAACGTGTTTGTGTATACACAGTCATGGTGTACAAGGACTTGTGGTATAGGAGGACGTGTGTATGTAGATATATATAGCCGACAGTTCCTCTCTGTCTCAAACGTGTTTGTGTATACACAGTCATGGGTACAAGGACTTGTGGTATAGGAGGACGTGTATGTTATATAGCCGACAGTTCCTCTCTGTCTCAAACGTGTTTGTGTATACACAGTCATGGCGTACAAGGACTTGTGGTATAGAAGGACGTGTATGTAGTTATATAGCCGACAGTTCCTCTCTGTCTCAAACGTGTTTGTGTATACACAGTCATGGTGTACAAGGACTTGTGGTATAGGAGGACGTGTGTATGTAGATATATATAGCCGACAGTTCCTCTCTGTCTCAAATGTGTTTGTGTATACACAGTCATGGTGTACAAGGACTTGTGGTATAGGAGGACGTGTATGTAGTTATATAGCCAACAGTTCCTCTCGTCTCAAACGTGTGTGATACACAGTCATGGTGTACAAGGACTTGTGGTATAGGAGGACGTGTGTATGTAGATATATATAGCCGACAGTTCCTCTCTGTCTCAAACGTGTTTGTGTATACACAGTCATGGTGTACAAGGACTTGTGGTATAGGAGGACGTGTGTATGTAGTTTATAGCCGACAGTTCCTCTCTGTCTCAAACGTGTGTGTATACACAGTCATGGCGTACAAGGACTTGTGGTATAGAAGGACGTGTGTATGTAGTATATAGCCGACAGTTCCTCTCTCTCAAACGTGTTGTGTATACACAGTCATGGCGTAAGGACTTGTGGTATAGAAGGACGTGTATGTAGTTATATAGCCGACAGTCCTCTCTGTCTCAAATAGTGTTGCACGATATACCGGTACTAGAAAGGTATCGCGATACCCTGCTTTTAAAAACGGTACGGTTCTTCATTTTATTAGTACCGGTACTTTGAGTGCCAGCTGTATTTTCCTAATGTGCGACCATTGCCTGAACCACACATTAATAGGTTTCATATTTTTTAAATAAAAACGAAAAGAGGCAGGGTTGTGTTTTATATTGTTTTGTTATATAGCCTACATGAAGTGAAGATAATTAATGCACGCGTTGTCTGAACCACATTTGTGTGTGGCGCCTCTTGTGTTGTCATTCCCCTTGTAGCACGCGCAAGTGACGATTCTCTGTCAACCAATCAACGTTCTGCAGAGTGTAGCTCCACCCTTTTGGTACGGTACTGTTGTGCTTGGTACCCCAACAAAAGGGTCCCAAAAAAGTGGTACGGTACGGTTCGGAATTAGGGTATCATTCACAACTTTTGACAATGGAAACGGAAAAAAATGTGTATCGTACCGAACCGTACCGTACCGTACCGTACCGCTCAGTGGAAACGAGGCATAAGACTGATTCTTAAGTGTTGACTGAGTGGTGGAATAAGAACTACAGTGATGTATATAGACAAAATGGCCACCATCAACCAATAGTGAGTCTGCAAGTGTATGACATATTAGCATTATATGACTCCATTGATTTGCTACAACACATAAAATGGTATTTTAGTAACAGTTTACTTTATGTTGAATAATTCTTTGATAAATGAAATGATAAGGCCAATGTTAATTAATTAATTAATTAATTAATTAATTATTGACAAATGTTGTCCTTTAATCAATATACATATTGAAAACTATACAAAGTCTAAATGTAAGTGTACTCTATGCATCATGCAAAGAATTTGCAACATAGAAATGCATTTTAATGTTACCAAAAGAAAATTACATACTTGTGAATACCTAAAACAGGGCCCCTAGAAAAATGTTAAAAATTTTAGTCTTAAGTGTGTCAAAATTCTAAGAATGACGTAATATTACTTAGACTAAGAATAAGTATGATTCATAAAGTTTCCTAAGTGTCAAGACTAGGTCTCAGCTCCTAAATTATTTAGGAGAGCTGGAGAGGTGTCTTAACCTAGTTAAGAGTAACAAGATGGCAGCAAAGAGACACACGCTTTCCAATGAAGATATGATGTATTGGAGTTATATGATGACATGGAGTTGATGAAATGATAGAATGTCAATTCTTTTTGTAACTGACCTAATAAGAAATGTAACTTAAATAAATGTAATACATTTAATAAATATTACTTAAACAATTAATGTTTAATGCATTTTAATAAATTTAAGGTGCTGTATGCGTTTTCTCAAATTTGTTGTTGAACACTGTTGATTATTTGAAATCAACCCAAACAAACACACCCCTCTCTTTACAGGGCCACCTCCAAAACTCACACTCCAATACTAACCACCGATCACTGCTGTCATGCGAGGCAAATGCACTATCAATGACGTTAAACACCTCATTCTATAGTGAGCGTCAGTTTAACTGCACAACTCTCACTATCTAGCCACTTTTACATGTGTAATGTGAGTGGATATCTGTGTATCACAGCTGATGCGCAACAAAATGCTTGACGAAAAATAAAGCGCAGACGAACGACAAGGAAGCACAAAAAATGAATACAGTACACGAGTAAATACAAACAAGAGTTTCTTGTTAATCGCAAACAATGTTGCTTAAACCATCAAAATATGAGGAAAATATTTTTTTTTTTATATTATTTAAATGTTTTTAAAATATGACATTGACTACAACATAATCAGTTTTTAATATTTAATTGGTTCTCTCTTGTTTTTGCATGTGTTCATAATTTCTTTGTAGGACAGCCTGGCCAAAAATAATTTGAAATTTCATTTCATTATCACATATGAAACGACTGACTCCAAGAACAGCTTGCATCTTTTAACACATTTTTAAAAATATTTTAATTAAGGTTGAAGATGTCATTTTTCATATGGCTGGACATCACATTTGGCCGCTACTCTATGGCAGTTCATTGACTTTCCAACTGACCATCAAACCATGTGGCAAAAGAAAGCCACTTTTATGTTGACTGTGGGCTTCCCTGGAGTTGTTGGAGCCGTTGATGAACTCATGACACATCATTGCTCTAACTGTAAATGAGGAGACATATATCAGTAGAAAAAGATTCCACACCATCAATACTAATTTGTGATAATTTTGCACAATGCAAAGCTATTGCTTTTAAATAAATATTAAAACTTTTGTTTTTATTTTATTGGGTTAGGGTTTTTTTTTTTTTTTTAATAGCATTAAATGATTGGTATTGTGCTGCTGTGAATTCACCCTTGCAGGCTCGCTATTGGCTGATTCAGAGGTTGAGGGCGGCCATTTTGAGTTGACATCATTGTAGTCCTTAGTTCACAACACTAAAGTCAGCACTTAAGAATCCGTCTTACACTTTACTAAAAGTTGCTTTTAGCTTCTTTATAAAAGTCTCCTACTCTTAGAAAAGTCCTACTCTTTACTGAGAATTTTTTGACACTTAAGTCAAAATTTAAGACTATTTTTATGAGCATTTCTGAGAAGTTTTATACAAAGACCTTGTTTTAAGCAAAGTATAATTTTTGTGCACTAGAATTTTATAATTTATAAAATTATTCTACGCACTAGATCTTGTTATAAAGTTTTGTCATTGATGTTGTACTTTTTTTTTTTTTAAATTGAAATGGAAACTTACATTATACTTTAAAATCTTTTAATTTACAGATAAGCGTAGCCTAAATAAAAGATTAGTTATGAGTTGTGGTTAAATAACTCTTCAGAACATTAAACAGCAGAAGAAAACTCAAAGCTCCACACATGAAAATATGAATTTCTATAAAGTGTTTTATACAAAGTACTTGTTCAAGCTCTTTGCAGATGCTTCTCTTTAATATTTGAAATGCCTTTATTTAAATAAATTTATTACAAGGCTCCATGCAATGCTTGAATCTCATTGGTCAATCGCAACATTCCAAGGTCTACTATTGCCTGATAATGACCATTTTCAATAGCAATTGTCTAATAACTGACAGGTCATCTGAGAGACTAAACTTCCAGCTTTTCACCATTACAACATTCTGTTCTAATCACCCTGTCAGGGTTGATATAGCGCTTATAATCATATAGATGTACAACCCCATTTCCAAGTTGGGTCATTTTAGAAAGAGTGAAATAAAATTAATTATCTGTGATTTGTTAATTCTCTTGAACCTTTATTTAACTGACAAAGGTACAAAGATTTCTAATGTTTTCACTGACCAACACACTCCTAAAAAGTTTGGACAGAGGCAAAATAAAAGTGAAAAGTGAATCATTAATAAGCTATATGGAATATCCAAATTGAAACAGTCCACAATTAGCAGGTGAATTGGTAAAAGGTGAACGTGTCGTGATTGGGTATAAAAGAAGCATCTCAGTCTCTGCAAGCAAAGATGGGTCATGGCTCACTACTTTTTTTTACAAATTGTCAAACAATTCAAAAATCACATTTCCCTTGAAAGCCACATGTGTTCGGGAGTACTTTGGAAAACCATTGACACTTAATATAATAACTTATCCCAATGTACAAATTAGTGACCCTAAAAGGCTGCTTTTTTTAATGACCCTACAAGTCTGGGTAAACCATCAAAATATGAGGAAAATATTTTTTAATTATATTTATTTTTATTTTAAAATATGAGGGAAGAACAAACACAACTGAGTCAAGGTATTTATCTGACAAAATTATTTGGCAAACTACAAAACTACAGCTACTTTTTTAGAAAAACAAAATAAATAAACAAACAAACAAACAAACAGCATACATTGACTACAACATGATCAGTTATTAATGTTTCATTGGTCCTCTCTCATTTTTGAATGTGAATATTATATCTTTGTATGACAGCCTGGCCAAAAATCGTCACACAATTTGATATGTTTCATTAATTTAAAATAAAACAATTTGATTGATAGAAACGGATTCTAGATCACTACTTTGAGATAATTTTGCACACTGCAAAGCAATATTTAAAAATAAATAAATAAAAATTTAAATAAATGTATATACTAAATTTTCAGTGTCTCAATTAAAGATTTTTTTTTAATTACTTTAAATGATTGGTGTCTTGCTGTTGTGAAAACTTCTTAGAAATGCTCTTAAGAATTGACTTAAGCTTTGACTTAAGTGTCAAAATATTCTTAGTAAAAAGTAGGACTTTTCTAAGAGTAGGAGACCTTTTTAAAGAGGCTAATATCAACTTTGTTGTGCCACTTCAGTGATGCAAACTGAGGACTTTTGTTGTTTTATCAACTCCCTGTCATCCTTTAACTCCAATACATTATATTTCTGTTGGAAAGTGTGTGGTCTCCTCCTCCCTGCTTCCATCTTGTTACTTTTACAAATTACGACACACTTAACCCTCATGTGGTGTTTGGGTCATTTTGACCTGAAGACAATTTTCTTTTCCAAAAATACTAGTTAATGTAATCACATTGGACTGAAACTTTTGTGACTTTGTTCACACAGGGTATAACTACTTATCAATTTTTTTTTATAATTTTCATATTTTTTGGGGGAAGGTTTTTCATCTTGTCACACTTGCGGTGTTCCCGGTCAAAAATGACCGGCTTACAAAAAATTGCTTATAAATCTCTCATTATGCTATATTATCACCAAATATTGGATTCAATCTTTTTGTCAGCTTGTTTTCTTTCATTTAGGACTGGTTTTGTGTTTCTTTTTGCATCTGATTAATCGTAGGCCTCATTTATCTGAGAGTAGGCACCTTAGTATTTTGAATGAAAAAAATGGTTTTTTTTGTGGATAATTGTCAAATCACACAAGTGTGCTTTAATGTTTAAGCAGAAAGTGTGTTTTGAAATGTTTTTATTTTGGTTTTTATTTATTACAAAAAGGCATAAAATCACACTTGTGGGTGTTTTCCTAGTCAAATATGACCGGTCTACAAAAATAGCTTATAAATCACTTGTTACACTATTTTATCACTAAATACTGGATTAAATCTTTTTGTCAACTTGTTTTCTTTAAATTAGGACAGGTTTTGTATTTATTTTTGAAAATGATTGATTGTAGGCCTCACTGATCTGAGCTTATATTGGTAAAAATGCCGCCCTTGAAAATGAATGGGGAGTCGAAAATCAGAGAAAAAAATTGGTGTTCAGGAGCCTTTTATCATGTTCATGTTCATATATATACATGTGGGCAAGCAAAAATAAAGGCCTCAGACCTCCGGATGTGTGGATACATGCATTCTTGCGCATCCGTGTACATTCACACACTAACATATACACAAACAAACTATTTTGAGTATTACACACGCTTTCTTTTACACAGAGATGAAATTTATCCTCAAATCAGTGATGCTCAGATCAATGAGTCAATCAGTTTTAAAAAATAAATACAAAACCTGTCCTAATTATTTAAAGAAAACAAGTTGACAAAAAGATTGAATCCAATATTTGGTAATATAATAGTGTAACAATTGATTTATAAGTTATTTTTCTGCAGGCCGGTCATTTTTTACCAGAAACACAAGTGTGATTTTGTGCCATTTTGTAATAAATAAAAACAAAATAAAAACATTTAAAAACAAATTTTTATATTTAAACATTAAAGCACACTAGTGTGATAAACTGCTATTTTTTTTTTTCATATTTTGTGCAAAACTGACAAAATTATCCACAAAAAAAAAAAAAAAAAAAAAAAACTTTTTCACTCAAAATCTGAGGTACATGAGCTCAGGGCCCGCCAGTTAAAAGCTACAGCTAAAAGCAACTTTTAGTAAAGTATAAGACTGATTCTTAAGTGCTGACTGAAGTCGCACTTAAGTGTTGTGAATGAAGGACTACAATGATGTCTCCTCAGAATGGCTGCACTTAACCTCTGAATCAGCCAATAGCGAGTCTGCAAGGGTGAAGTCACAGCAGCACAACACCAATAATTTAATGTTATTATAAAAATAAAAATATTTTTAAAAATGTGATAAAAGATGCAAGCATATCATGTAGCTGTGCTTGGAGTCAATTGTTTCATGTGTGATAATGAAATGAAATTTCAAATTATTTCAAATTATTTTTGACCAGGCTGTCATACAAAGAAATTATGAACACATGCAAAAACAAGAGAGAACCAATTAAATATTAAAAACTGATTATGTTGTAGTCAATGTCAAATTTTAAAAACATTTAAATAATATAAACATAAAAATATTTCCCTCATATTTTGATGGTTTAAACAAAATTGTAGGGTCATTAAAAAAAAACAACCTTTCATTCATCAAAAACTTTTGCACATCAATTTTGGCCACTATGTTTGGTGTAGTAAGTTTTTCACAATACTAAAGTGCTCAAAAGAATATCACTGCAATGAAGGTTTGTGACTGGGCAAGAGCTTTAGGACTGCGTTAATGTTAGAAAAGCTTACGTCAATTACGTCATTCTTAGAATTTTGAGAAACATAAGACTAAAATTTTACTCTGAGAGGCTTTATACGCCCCCTGATAAATAAGGCCTACGATTAATCAGTTCCAAAAATAAACACAAAACCTGTCCTAATTGAAAGAAAACAAGCTGACAAAAAGGTTGAATCCAATATTTGGTGAAAACGAGTGATTTGTAAGTAATTTTTTGCAGGCCAGTCATTTTTGACTGGGAACACCACGAGTGTGATAGGGTTTTCAACACAGCACAAGGGTTAAGACTAAAACTTGGCTTTATCCATATGGCCCCAGGTTATTCCTCATTACTGACATCAAAATGTAGTCTTTTGTGTATCTGACTCCAAGTATTGCCTTTATTGTGTGAGTTATGATGTTAAATAAAGCATTAATAGCTGCAGAATATTGCAAAATGTCAATATTACAGGAAAAGGGGTTAACATATTTACATGACCACATGCACTGTCAGGTTATTAACCATATTTGGGTAAAGAATGTGAATGCAAATTTTTGCACACTCAATTCAATGTATTTGTTTTTACAATAAACATTATTTTAAATGGTTTTACAAAGAAAAACCTTACAAACATTCTAATGAACAATGACACTACACATTACACAACTTTTCAGTTATGAAATTTATGTAATTATGTGCTGAATCATATTTATATTTTAGCAATTAATAAATAAATTAAATAAAGAAATAAAATTTTCATTACATGGTCCCCAAGCATCTCTATCTATTCTATTCGTGAGAAACATTCTACAGGTGCATTCACAAACTGATTTACAAATGTGCAAAATTTGTCCAATTTACTGATACGCATGCGTGACTATTCTGTACAACTACAAATTCTGCTGTCACAATGCTCTGGTGTTTTGCTCCAGTAATACCATTGCACCAGGTTCCGAAACAAATGCTGAAATGAGCCACGTGAGAAAAGCCTCTAATTTTAACCCACCCTAAGATTAATTCAAACCTAAAATATAGTATATCCCTTGTAATTAGTAAACCATGTTTGACCTTGTAAACCACTTTGCTTAATGTGTAAGTTTTACACAAGCAGTCCCTGTAAACCGGTGTGTACCTACAAACCATGATTTGTCTGTCCCTGTATGCCTGTGAAAAAACAGGTGTCATATTTCAATGAATTTGTGGACAGAACTAAATTTTTAAGTGAGATGTATCTTAGTGAGGCCATATAACAATGTTTAATATATCTGTTTTATTTGTAGGATGTAAGAAAAGGGGTGTCCCTCTAAACCACAGTTTTTACATGATGTCCTCATAAACACTATATACCTGTATGTGTGTGTGTGTGTGTGTGTGTGTGTGTGTGTGTGTGTGTGAAGGCATCAGTTGCACTTTGTGTTCAGGCTATGTGACAGTTAATCTATAGTTATATTTGTAGAGTACCTAAGTTAAACCATAGCCTGAATGTTTTCCATACCTTCAAACAAATGTTGATGCAGAGCCTCTAAAAGCTGTGCATTTCTCAGCTGTGAAATGTTTTATTTTACAAGTATCTGACGACAGCCTTCTCTGTGCGTGTTAAACATGGTGTATTTTCATTCTGAGCTGTCCTGAATATTCTACTTCTTCTCACAGACAGACCGTGATGGCAAACCAGCCCACATCTGTGGCCTCCGCAGTCTCAGAAATGGTTTAAAACAAGTAAACAGCAAAGTGTAGCACCTCTCTCGGGCTCAAAGATCCCAAGCACCAACAAATATCAACTCTTGCTATTTCACTGAAACATGGTTTTGTTTTTCTCTTGAGAATCCTAAAAAATGACCCGCTCTTAATAAGAATCACAAGCTGAAGTGTTATAAAATACATGATGACTGGGTTTTTATAGGCCTTATAGACAGACAGCTTGAGAGTGACTCCTGAAGGACCAGCACCACATCCTCTTGTACCACTGTTTGAAGAATTTATCTTCCAGAATCTGGCAGTAAGTTCTGGAAGATCATTTAGTCCATCTCTGCAAGATGGACATTTCAGGATAAGAGATGGACTAAAAATGAACTCCCACACCTTACTGCCAGATTCTGGAAGATAAATTCTTCAAACAGTGGTACAAGAGGATGTGGTGCTGGTCCTTCAGGAGTCACTCTCAAGCTGTCTGTCTATAAGGCCTATAAAAACCCAGTCTTCATGTACTTTATAACACTTCAGCTTGTGATTCTTATTAAGAGCGGGTCGCTTTTTAGGATTCTTCACCTAACCTAAGTCTCTGAGATCCTGACACCTCACACTTCTGAAGACTCCAGGTAGGTTTCAGTACTGGGAAATGGTGGCGCTGGAGACTAAAGGGTTCCTGATGGTTTCACACTTAATTCTTCACCTTAATTCTTAATTATTTTGCAGTTAACGTGTCTTTTCTCTCCAGCTGTTTTGTATGACCCCGCTGACCCAATGAGCATTTCACTGTCCAATGGTCATGCTTTAACTTTGCAATTTCTAGTATTACATTAGTATTGCGTCCTTCTCATGAGTATTTAATAATTTTTGACTTTTCAGTCTGAGTTAAATCTCTTTTTTGGCTCATTTTATCTGTAAAAGAAACCTGCCTAATAGCACACCTGAATATAGGGCATTCTTCATTTCCAGCCTTCATGAACAATTATATATCACTTATAAATGATTAAAAACAATATTAATAGTAGTTATTAAGATTGATGTGGATTGGAATTGGTAAAATGTGCTTGGAAAAAAAATATGATCAGAAAATCAACTTGCCTAATAATTCTGCACTCCCTGTATATCTGCATCGACGCCCCTACCTGGTCAAAAAACTGTAAAAAAAAAAAAAAAAAAAAAGTTTTTTTTTCATAATTAACTTTTAGGAGAAACATCTAAGATAAAGTTAAAACTTAAAATACAAGTAAGATCTCTCCAATAAGTCTCCTGAGTTTTGAAAGAGAAATTTCTGTAAAATTAGAATATTATATTACAGACATACTCAAAGACATGCCATCAGCCTTTGCCATGTGTTTTTTGTGACAGTCATTTAGCCCTCGGTCTGTTTTAAAGTCCATAGCACACCAAAGGAATCTATCTAATCAAATGCTCTGGCACATCTACACTTAAACAAACAGTAGTGGGACAGAACCCGGCTGAATGTGTCACACACACACAAAAAAATTGTTTGCTTTGTGACTATCCATGCTCTTGGGGAATAATAGCTGTTGCCACATGACAGAGAAGATGTGTCATTGTGCCCTGTAGTACTTGAGGTATATCTCTAGGGGTGTATTTGTAATGCTCTGACATCCTCTCTTAAGTTTCTTAAGTAAGCCTTTACATCCAAGTGAAGGGTTTTTTTTTTTTTCTTTTTCTTTTTTTTTTTTTTTTGCTGGTGACTTCTGCTAAAAAAAAAAAAAAAAAAAAACAAAAAAAAAAAAAAAAAAACACTTAGATCTGGCTCTGCATTAGATTTTCAGCAGAAGAACAATCTGAGTTTCTGAGATACAGCTTTTCCCTTTTCTTTTTATTATATTCAAACAGGATTCAGGGTCCAAGTGAGTCCCAGCAGGGGTTTTTCCCGAGGTTTAGTCTTGGTGAATTGGGCAGGAAGGGTCATCAGTTTAATCTGAGTAAATGTTGGGACCGGTGTGGGGGCGGATCAGGGTCACTGTGTTGGCTGCGGGGTCCTCCGTTGAAAGTGACCCTCTCCGGCAGATGGACAGGTATCTAACACCTGCTCCTAATGAGCTCATTAGCTAAATTCACCTCTTTAGTGCGAGCCAAGTTGCCAATCTGGTGCCAAGCAGCTTAGAGAAATTATGCGATGGCATTTGGCTGGCATGGGGCATCAGTGAGCCTTTTTTTGCAAACTGTGATAAGGGAAGACTGTGACAGGGTCTTTGTGTCTAATCACCAGCCTGTGAACTTAATCTTGAATGGACAAAGCAGAGAGATATTTAGTATAATATGTTCCTGAACAGAGCTTAGACTGAACGTTAGCTGATTATCTGGTTAGTGTGTCAAAATCTTCCTCGGGGACTCGAGCAGTGGTTAAGTGTTATTTTAATTGAAGTAATTCTCAAGCAACACATCTTTTGTGTTTCATTCAATGCGACATGAAGCTTGGCCAAGTACTAAAGACAATTCTAATGTTTTAAACATACTGATTACATTCGCAATGTGTAAAAAAGCAATTACAACAACAAAAAAATTCTACAGACATTATACATATGTGTGTTCCAGTAGCTCAGCTAATGCCAAGCTAAAACACTAAATGGGAACATACAAACTGATAAAACACATACACTGTAAAAAAAAAAAAAAAAAAAAAATTAACAGTGATTTTAATGGTAAAAAACTCTAAAAAAGGCTATGGTGAAAAAGTTAATTGATTTACAGTAAGGTTCCGTACTATATACGGAGAATAACTGTAATATATCTAATGGTACATTTAATGTAATTTTAGGGTAAAAAACCATTAAATTAACAGTTTTTGGAAGTACAAATAACAAGTCATTGTATAATTTACAGTGAAAAAACGTAAATTGACATTCCCACAATTCCCTGCGTGACACTTCACATTTGATGTATTTTCGTTGAAATAACTCTGCTTCTTCTTAGTTTTTTTTCTAATCAGTTATGTACATTAGGGTTTTATGTTACATCTAATGTTGTTAAATTAATGTTTATTGCATTTTATAATTTCATGTGTGAATGGCACTGCTTCTCATTTTGTGGAAAAGCTGCATGTGATGAGCTTTGATTCATTATGTGACTCATCTCCACTGTGTTCGGTGGTTGTCAGTGTATTACAAAGGTACAAACAGATATTAGTACTTCAATAGGCTGGTAAATGAACATTATATCAGTTAATAAAATATGTTTTTTTTTACCGTAAATTTAACGGAATATTTTTTTTACTTTGCTACCGTATTTTTTACGGTAAAGTTCTGGCAACCACAGCTGCCGTTTTTTTTTTTTTTTTACCGTAAATTTTACAGGGATTTTTTTTTTTACATTGTAAAGGCACTGTCGCTTTAGATAAAATCATTTGCCAAGTGAGTAAACATACATCTGAAGAAATTTTGATAGCTATAAGTCACTGCTACAACACTAGAATATTGTGGGTGGTTACAAAAGAGTTGCTATGCAGTAGTAGCTAGGTGTTCTGGGCTGTTTGTAAGGAGTCACAAGTTAAAATCATAAAAGTCACTTTAATTAGCTACATAATTTGAGTTCATCATTCATGATTGCAGCACAAATAATGCAAGGCAAGTTTCATGCCAACAATACTTACAGTAATGGGTTTGTTTCAAATTCCTAAAACCATATTGAAAACAAGAGTAAAGGTCTTTGCACACTGGGTCCGAAATTCGCGTCTGAAATTTTCGCATGTTAAAACATAAATACAACCTCACATTGTGTCAATCACGTTTACACACTGCCTCCGAAACTTTCGTCCGTCATGAAAAAAATTCGGATCAGGTTTGATTTTCTGTGTTTTTCACATCCGTAGCATACATTTTGAGAGGCGTTTTGACAATTCGGAGCCACCGTACAAGCGAACGCCAAAATCCCAAATGCCATCTGACAAGTTGATCCACGTCATCTACAGCACAAAGCAGTAGCACTGTATGACAAACAAAGTTCGGAATACAAAGAGACAGAAATATAAAGACAGATTGTGCCAGTAGCAAAGCAACAACTGAGGCACTGACATCCTGAAGTAAACTTTGAAACGCTCGGGATAATCAAGCAGATGAGGTGGAACTCTCCTTTCTCTCTATCCAATCTCGGGATTGGATGGACCCAATATTTCCTCTTTCTTTTTCTCTTTTTAAGAAGAGAGAGGACAACTAAATCATGCTCACTGCTTGAAGACTCCATTTTGTATTGTTTTGCGAATTATTTCCGCAACAGATTTATTAATACGCATCAGACTCGGTGTGCAAGGTCTCTGTGTGTGACAAATTTTTAGGATCACGGATACGAAAAAACGGATACGAAAATTTCGGACTCAGTGTGCAAAGGCCTTTACAGTGATGTTTGCCTTCCAAAATTTTGTGTTTAAACTTGCCATTAAAGGCAAAATGCGAACAAGAAAAAACACGAGGCTGGACTTTATTTGGGAATTGATTGAATCATTGGATCACTGTCGTTTGCTAATTGCTGTGGTCGTTTCATGTGAGTGACAGGTTGCTGCAGGGGAAGGATTGAAACTTGTCTGGCTATTGAACATTGACCTTATTGCCCCGCCCTCGGGCCCATGTACACATCATCAGAGGAGACAAGTTTTTGTGAGGTGCACTTTAAGTGTACTTTATCTGCTATGAAGTTTACAAAATTTGCTTGAAAAATGAATTATTCAGTCAAAAAAAAGAAAATTCTGTCATCATGTACTCCCTCTCATGTCATTCCAAAAACCTGTAAGGCTTTCTTTCTTCTGTGGAACTTAAAAGATGAAGATTTCTTTTTTTGTGTTCCACAGAAGAAAGTATGAAATACAGGCTTGGAATGACATGAAGGTGAGTAAATAATGAAAGAATTTTCAACTATCCTTTTAAGCTGGCTCATCTTGTGTTCCCTTGACCACAAACAGGTTTGTTCTACAGTGTCTCTTTTGTCTAGGATGTACTTTCAGAGCAATTAAAACAGCACTTGAGCGATCAGAGGTTGTACTATTGGCTGTTTTTAGGCTGCTGGAATAATGAATAGTCAGCAGCCTAATTTGCCTTGACCAATAATGTTATACAAATGAGCTTCATGCGTAAGCTAAGAGTCGTCATGTTCACTCTAATGAACATCAACAGA
>JAOTNS010003968.1:0-16070 GCA_028476615.1 Culter alburnus
CTTGTCCGTAATGCGTTGTCAGTGTTCTCTTTGCTCTGCATGTATTTTTACTGGTTGAGAACCGATGTGTGGCGTGAGAGTTGCATGGCTTGTCGTAACTAAAGGGAACAGTCAATTTCCATTCACTGCACTGCCAACAGGACAGGAAGTTGCCACTGAGGCTAAATGCAGAAGTGCGGTGCATAGAGTTTCATTGTCCTACATTCCACCTTTCTTTGTTCAGTTGCATCATCCAGGTATTTGAAGTGCCCTTCTTCTTGTTGAAATTTTCAGTGTAAGCACATTACTCATAGTATTTATATACAAAAGGCAGAGTAGTGCTAAGCAAGTTGGGACTCCTCTGTCACGGTCATGCCCTAAGCTTCTGTTCCAACCTGAGCTCTTTGAGGTTCTTGTTGCAGCCTAGCCCAAGCCAGATGCTTTTATCAAAAGTACTTAGATTGCATTTCAAATTATACACTGTATCAGTTTATACATGTGGGACTCAAAACCCAATGACCTTGGCGTTGCTTAGCACCATGATCATGTTTTGCTACATAAATGCTTTGTCACAGAGCCTTTATATAGTTTTATGTAGCTTAAGTGTTGTGATTCATGCCACGTCACAGTAAAGGACCTTGAGCCACTTTCGAGCCACAGCGCATCCCCTTCAGCGCACTGCCCAGACAACATCATTGAGCTGGTGGAAGCAGTAAGCACCCTCAGAGCTGCGGCGTCAGTCCAGGCACCCCTCATCGCTGGGCCCACAGACCTAGGCACCCTCAGTGTTGAGGCAAACCTGGCAGCATCAGTGCGGCGCCCTAGCCTAGGCCTCCATTCGTGCACAAATCCGACCAAAGGGCCATCTCAATGCAATGGCCAAATACAGATACCTTCAGGGTCATCACAGAGGTGGAGGAGGGGGCCAGGTGAGTTGGGTTATTTAGATGGGAATTGTAATTTCAACTAAGAGGGAACCTTGTAATGTACAGGTAATAAATCTTGTAGAATAAAGTAATGTAAGGGTTTGTAGAATACAGGTAAGAGTTAAAGTACAGTAAGAATTGTAAAAACAAGGTAGGGTTGTAAGTACATGGTAAGAAGTAAAACAAAGTAAGAGTGTAGAATACATGTAAGAGTGTAAAGTAAATTAAGAGTTGGAAAAAACAGGTAAGAGTTGTAAAGGCGTGTAAGAATTGTAAAACACAGGTAAGGGGTTGTAGAATACAGGTAGATTGTTAAAAGACATTGTAAGAATTGTAAAACAAAAGGTAAGAGTGGTAGAATACAGGTACGCGTTGTAAAGTACATGTAAGGTGTAAAACACAGGTAAGAGTTGTAAAGTACAGTACGAATGTGTAAAACAGGTAAGAGTTGTAGAATACAGGTACGAAGTTGTAAAGTACATGTAAGAGTGTAAACCAAAGGTAAGAGTGTAGATAAGGTAAGAGTTGTAAAGTACATGTAGAGTGTAAAGTACTGTAAGAGTTGTAAAAACACAGTTAGAGTTGTAAAGTACAGTAAGAATTGTAAAAACAAGGTTAAGAGTTGTAGAATAACAGGTAAGAGTTGTAAGTACTGTAAGAGTTGTAAACACACCGTTAAGATTGTAAAGGACATGTAAGAATTGTAAAAACACAGGTAAGAGTTGTAGAATACAGGTAAGAGTTTGTAAAGTACAGTAACGAGTTGAAAAAACACAGGTAAGAGTTGTAAAGTACATGTAAGAGTTGTAAAACAGGGGTAAGAGTTGTAGAATACAGGTAAGGGTGTAGAGACAGTAAGAGTTGCAAATGTACATATAATCGGTATAAAATACGATAAGCGTGTAACATACAGGTAGAGTGTAAAGTACATGAATAGTTGAAAAAACAGGGACGAGGTGTAAAATCCAGGTAAGGAGTGCTAAAGTACAGTAATAGTTCTAAAATACAGATAAGAGTTGTAAAAATACACGTAAGAGTTGCAAGTACATTATAGTTGTAAATACAGGTAAGAGTTTTGTAAAAGTACATGTAATAGTTATAAATACAAGATATAAGAGTTATACCAATACGATAAGAGTGGTAAAATAACATTAGATTGTAAATACATGTAAGAGTGATAAGTACATGTAAGAAATTGTAAAACAGGTAAGAGTTGTAGAATACAGGTAAGAGTTGTAAAGTACATGTAGAGTTGTAAAAAACACAGGTAAGAGTTGTAAAATACAGGTAAGAGTGTAAAACACTGGTAAGAGTTGTAAAGTACATGTAAGAATTGTAAAAAACAGTAAGAGTTGAGAATACAGGTAAGGGTTGTAGAGTAACAAAGTAAGAGGTGCAAAGTACATGTAATAGTTATAAAATAAGATAAGAGGGGTGTAAACTACAGGTAAGAGTTGTAAAATATGGTAAGGTTGTTAAAATACAGGAGAGTTGTAAAGTCCATGTAATAGTATAAATACAGATAGAGTTGTAAAATAAGGGTAAGGTGTAAAGTACATGGAAAGTTATAAAATATAGATAAGGAGTGGTAAAGTATGTAATAGTTATTAAAAAACCGATAAGGAGTTTGTAAAATACAGGTAAGAGTTGTAAGTACATTGTAAAGGAGTTTGTACACTAAGGTACGAGAAAGTTGAGTTGTAAAAATACAGTAAGAGTGGCAAAACAGGTAAGAGTTGTAAAATACAGGTAAGAGTTGTAAAATACAGGTAAGAGTTGTAAAGGAAGGTAAGAGTTGTAAAACAACAGGGTACGACTGTAGAGTTGTGTAAAAACACAGTAGAGTTGTAACAGAATGTAAAGTAAGTACAGGTGAGTTGTAGGAATACAGTGTAGGAGTTGTAAAGTACGAAGAGTTGTAAAAACAAGGTAAGAGTTGTAAAATACAGGTAAGAGTTGTAAAGTACATGTAAGAGTTGTAAAACAGGTAAGAGTTGTAAAGTACATGTAAGAGTTGTAAAACAGGTAAGAGTTGTAAAGTACATGTAATAGTTGTAAAATACAGGTAAGAGTTGTAAAATACAGGTAAGAGTTGTAAAGTACATGTAATAGTTATAAAATACAGATAAGAGTTTTAAAATACAGGTAAGAGTTGTAAAGTACATGTAATAGTTGTAAAATACAGGTAAGAGTTGTAAAGTACATGTAATAGTTATAAAATACAGATAAGAGTTATAAAATACAGATAAGAGTTGTAAATACAGGTAAGAGTTTGAAAGTACTGTTGTAAAGTACATGTAAGAATTGTAAAACAGGTAAGAGTTGTAGAATCAGGTAGAGTGTAAAGTACATGTAAGAGTTGTAAAACACAGGTAAGAGTTGTAAAATACATGTAAGAGTTGTAAAACACTGGTAAGAGTTGTAAAGTACATGTAAGAATGTAAAACGGTGTAGAGTTGTAGAATACAGGTAAGGGTTGTAGAGTACAAGTAAGAGTTGCAAAGTACATGTAATAGTTATAAAATAGATACAGTAAGTAATAATAGTTATAAAATACAGAGAGTTGTAAAATCAGGTAAGAGTTGTAAAAGTAAGTAAGAGTTGTAATAAGAGTAAAATACAGGTAAGAGTTGTAAAATACAGGTAAGAGTTGTAAAGTACATGAGTTAAGAGTAAGAGTGTAAAGTTGTAAACATGTAAGAGTTGTAAAACACCAGTAGAGTTGTAAATACATGTAAGAGTTGTAAAACACAGGTAAGAGTGTAAGTAAAATGTAAGAATGTAAACAGTAAGAGTTGTAGAATACAGGTAAGAGTTGTAAAGTACATGTAAGAGTTGTAAAATACAGGTAAGAGTTGTAAATACATGTAAGAGTTGTAAAGTACATGTAAGAGTTGTAAAACAGGTAAGAGTTGTAAAGTACATGTAAAGTACATTGTAAACAGGTAAGAGTGTAAATACAGGTAGAGTTGTAAAGGTACATGTAAGAATTGTAAAATAAGAGTAGAATACCAGGAGTTGTAAATACATGTAATAGTTAAAAATACAGGTAAGAGTTGTAAATAAGGTGTAAAATACTGGTAAGAGTTAAAATTGTACAGGAATAGTTGTAGTACAGTACGAGTTAAAATACAGGTAAGAGTTGTAAAGTACATGATAGTTATAAAATGCAGGTAAGAGTTGTAAAGTACATGTAAGAGTTGTAAAATACAGGTAAGAGTTGTAAAATACAGGTAAGAGTTGTAAAGTACATGTAATAGTTATAAAATACAGGTAAGAGTTGTAAAGTACATGTAAGAGTTGTAAAGTACATGTGATAGTTATAAATACAGGAGTTGTAAAAATACAGATAAGAGTAAATACAGGAAGAGTTGTAAAAACAGGTAAGAGTTTAAAGTACAAGAGTTGTAAATACAGTAAGAGTTGAAAGTTGTAAGAGTTGTAAAGTACAGGTAGAGTTGTAAAATACAGGTAAGAGTTGTAAAGTACATGTAAGAGTTATAAAATACAGATAAGAGTTGTAAAATACAGGTAAGAGTTGTAAAGTACATGTAAGAGTGTAAAACAGGTAAGAGTTGTAAAATACAGGTAAGAGTTGTAAAGTACATGTAATAGTTATAAAATACAGATAAGAGTGGTAAAGTACATGTAATAGTTATAAAATACAGATAAGAGTTGTAAAATACAGGTAAGAGTTGTAAAGTACATGTAAGAGTTGTAAAATACAGGTAAGAGTGTAAAAGGTAAGAGTTGTAAAGTACATGGTAAAATACAGGTAAGAGTTGTAAAATACAGGTAAGAGTTGTAAAGTACATGTAAGAGTTGTAAAACACAGGTAAGAGTTGTAAAGTACATGTTGTAAAACACAGGTAAGGTTGTAAATACAGTAATTGTAAAACAGGTAGGTGTAGATACAGAAGAGTTGTAAAGTACATGTAAGAGTAAAACACAGGTAAGAGTGTGAAAAATTAAGAGTTGTAAAGTACTGTAAGAGTTGTAAAACAGGTAAGAGTTGTAAAGTACATGTAAGAATTGTAAAACAGGTAAGAGTTGTAGAATACAGGTAAGGGTTGTAGAGTACAATAAGAGTTGCAATACTGTAGAGTTATAAAATACAGATAAGAGTGTAAATACATGTAAAGTTGTAAAATACATGTAAGAGTTGTAAAATACTGGTAAGAGTTGTAAAATACAGGTAAGAGTTGTAAAAGTAATAGTTATAAAAGATAAGAGTTGTAAAATACAGGTAAGAGTTGTAAAGTACATGTAAGAGTTGTAAAATACAGGTAAGAGTTGTAAAATACAGTGTAAAGTACATGTAATAGTTATAAATACAGAAGAGTTGCAAAGTACAGGTAATGTTATAAATACAGAAGAGTTGTAAAATACAGGTAAGAGTTGTAAAGTACAGGTAAGAGTTGTAAAATACAGGTAAGAGTTGTAAAGTACATGTAAGAGTTGTAAAATACAGGTAAGAGTTGTAAAGTACATGTAATAGTTATAAAATACAGTAAGGTGTAAAGGTAAGAGTTGTAAAGTACATGTAAGAGTTGTAAAATACAGGTAAGAGTTGTAAAGTACATGTAATAGTTATAAAATACAGATAAGAGTTGTAAAATAGGTAGAGTTTAAAGTACATGTAGTTGTAAAATACTGGTAAGAGTTGTAGAATACAGGTAAGAGTACAGTTATGTCAACTTTAAAATTGTGTAATTATTTTGCTAATTATCATCTAATCATAAATATATAAATCAAATATGCAGTATTTTTTTTTTAATGTGCCGACCAGAGGAGGATGGGTCCCCCCTGTTGAGTCTTGGTTCCTCCCAAGGTTTCTCCCTACATTTTGAAGGGTGTTTTTCCTTGCCACTGTCGCCTTTGGCTTGCTCACTGGGGGTATTGAGGTACAATTTAACCCGTGTAGTAAATGAGACTTTGCCGTCTAAATTGAATGTAATATATAATATAAATAAATATAAAATATAAAAAATATAAATATAAAAGACTGCGTACTCTAAAATAATGGCTAAAAAAAAACGTTTAAATCACTAAATCTTATTATTTTTTAGTGAATCGCTTAAAATTAAAAAAAAAAGAAAAAAGCTCACAAACTAAGAAGTTACCAGTTTTTAAAATAGTCTGATGAATCATTCAATTAATGAAGTCAATTAACCACTATAACTTAAGCTCAGTATAGCACAATAACATACAGAGCGCGAACACTGTCCGATTCACAGGCAAATGATTCTGAGCTGGTTCTTAATAGTCATTCACAAACATACAAAACACTCAGTGTAGTCCGATTCACGAGCAAATGACTCTTAAGACCTGGTTATTTGAATGAATGATAAAAAATATTCACAAACTTAGGAGTTACCTGTTTAAAACGGTTTAATCCAATTAATGAATTAATTTAAGCACAATAACTGAAGCTCAGTATAGCACAATAACAGTGTGACTAGTGTCTGATTTACAACCAAATGACTCTTATGAACTGGTTCTTTATAGTGATTCAACCGGTCTACAGCCATGGACCAGGTCCAAGTAAACAAATTTTGAATAAAGAGTGATTCTTCCACAATACACGAGTCTCGACTGTTATTTCCATCTTATAAAGTTTCATAAGAATGCAGAGATGTGCTCAGATTGTATTTTTACCTCAAGGATGTGTTGGGAGAGTGAAAACAGTGACACAATTTCACACTGTAGTATTGAGTAATAAACTTGAGTTTATTTCATTTTCATTATTTATTTCATTTTCATGGCATTTATAAATTGGTCCAGATATCTGTGACAGAAAAGTAAAAAATTGAGGCATATTTACATTATTTTACTTCTTGTTTCAACAACTTTTATCCTAAATCAAAACAATGAGGTCAGTGTAATTGCAGTCTCATAGTTATGTGGGCATATCTTACATTCACTCTTTGGTCTTGTATTTTAAAATCCAAATTACATTCTCTTGTGGTCACAAAAGTGTCTAACCCCTTCCATAAGGTGACAAAAGTTAAAATGTATGGGAAAAGTTGTAGCTGTAAGAGTTGTAAAACTCACCAAAAAGGTAATATAATTATTTCCTAATGCGGTCTGTAGTAGCGTTAAAACAGACAGGTGCTGTAGACGGTAACTTTCTGACTGATCTCCTGCAGCAGGTCTTTCACAGCCTTCTCCAGATCCACCAGCTCATTGGCCTTGTCCTCCAGCAGCTTCTGATTTTCATCATAGCTCTTCTCAAGATCTGCAAAACAACAGAAGTTTAGCTCTTCTTAATGAGAACACTAAAAACTAAACTGGAAACAGTTATATGATAGTTCTTTTAACCCTCTGGTGCTCTTCACATGTCGGTCAACAATTACAGATTTTTTTTGTACTATATTTTATGTATGTATATTTTAGTTCGATAATGTTTTTTATTTAATATTTTGTATTTTTAGGGGATTTTATGGTGCTAAATTATATTTACTCTGTAGTTATAATCCATTTATTCACTTTTTGAACATAGACACTGAAAATTAAATTTCCAACTTAAACTGTCATAAATTTTGAATGCTTTATAGCACAGACTTTTTGATCTCTTTTCAAAGATGACACTTGCATATTACTGCTGACGTGAACAAAAGTTAACTTAGAAACGACAGAATTTTACATTTATTGTTATGAAAAATGCACAAATACTTTTTTCAATTTTTATATGAAATATATATTTTCAATAACACGTTTTATTCTAAAACTGCAATAAAATCAAAACCATAAAACTAAACAAGTAGTGTTCCAAATTTGAGCTTGGTATCTCAAAAAATGAAGATTTTGTTTGGCCGCAGTACCAAAAGTTTTCACTAGATGAAATTCGTCTGCCATTCATTTCCAACATGGTCATTTTTGACCGCACGGAGCACAAGTGTGACTATTTTTTTCAGGACCATTTAACCTTTTTGAATCATGTCCATGATTTTTTTTTTTTTATGTTAACATAGCAAGTGCCAAAACTTTTACCAAGTTTCATACCATTCAGATGAAGTAAAAAATTCTAAAAAAAAAAAAAAAACGAAAAAATAAACAAAATGTAAAATATTTCGGTCAAAAATGACCAAAGAACTCCAGAAGATTAAAGTAGGGATGCACCGAAATTTTCGCTATTGAAAATTTTAGGTTTTGGCCGAAATGGTTTAGGAGAGCTGAAATCATTGACCGAAATAGTGATGTTTAATTAGCATTGCACATTTTGACTGTGTTTTGTGCAAACAATGTGGATAAGCTTTAATAAGATTTGTGCTTTGTTACTTTTATCCCCAGTTTCACAGACAAGGCTTAAGCCTAGTCCCAGACTAAAATGCATGTTTGAGCTGTTTTATCTAAAAGCAACTTGCACTGATATATCTTAAAATATGTCACTGCCATTGTTTTGTCTCAAGATGCACACCAGTAATGATTATCAAATAAACTATTTTCCTTTTCACCTTTCGACCAAGTCCATCCTGAATTTTTGGTATCGGTCCAGAATTTTTACTTCACATCACTATTTTAAACCCCAATGTTTAAAAGTTTTAACCCAGAAATCAGTTCAGATTCGCAGCTGTTGAAGTTGAAGCTGATGTTGCATTTGCGCTTATTTGACGCAGAAATAACATGTCAACAGGCCTCAGGTTTATCATACTCTTACAACAATGCGTATTATTGCGTAAAATTTGCTTCACAAATCAGAAATGCACAACTGACTTACTTTTCAGAAGCTGAAGTTTTTCGCTGGCCTGTAGCAACAGATTTTTGGCTTCCTGTTGGAGTTCCTCTGCTCTTTTCTTGGCCTCTGCCACTCCTTCAGCTTTCTGTGTGATCAGCTCTTCAACAGTACTGTACTTGTCTTTCAGCTCTGAATCCAGATCCTGCAGTCAACCACAACACAAGTGGTTACAAACGCAAAACATTTAATACCAAAAACTACGCAACAGTGTCCAGATATTACAGGCACCTTTTTGAGCTGTGCAGCCAGTGCGTTAATGCTATCAGCCTCTTTCTCTGTGATGTTGGCGCTTGTGGAGGTATTGAGAGCCTTTTCTTTCAGCAGAGCTACATCGCTTTCCAACTTCAGGAGCCTTCGTGTGGCGTTACTCAGTTTTAGCTCTGAGTCGGATGTCTCTGACTCCACCTTTTGTACAAAAGAGTCACTTAAAGTGTTTTGGTACCATCCAAAAGCAGAAAATTGTTCATGACAAAACAAGTCTTAGAGCAAATGGCTGGTGATTTAAACCAGTGTAGACTTACCGAGACCAGCAAGTCTTGTGTTCCCTTGATGTCAGAAGTGGCCTGTTTCAACGCCTCTGTTACAGAGCTCTGAGCGCGTTCGGCCTGCTTCAAGGCCTCCTTCACCATCTCAACTGTGTCTTTTACATCTGTCGCCTCCTTCCTGTGAAAAATAGAGAATGAACAAACATGTTGTTCAATGAACTGGCCACTAGGTGGCAATGGTGCCACATTCCATAGATAGGGTACACTTTAGTAAGTCATTCTCAACCAGGGGCCCACTAGGGGGCCTCAGCAAACACCCAAAGGGCCCACAGGATGACTTAAAAGGGATAGTTCACCCAATAATGTCATCATTTTCTCACCCTCAAGTTGTTCCAAATTTACATGAATTAATTTTGACAGAATTTTCATTTTTGGGTGAACTATCCCTTTATAGTAAATATATTATAATAAACTTACTCTAAAATGCTAAAAAACAAAACAAAATCAAGCTGAAATCACAATTCTTTTCGCCCTTTCAATAATTATTGGTTTTTATTGAAGAACATACAGAAACTTATCAAGTCGTGTCAAATTGATTTATATAGCTCTTTTCACAGCTTTACTGACAATTGTGATTTTAATGATTATAATATCTTGTAATATCAACATGCCTTATAGTCAAATTTAGTAGATTATAGCTTGGCGATAATATAGTTTACATTTTGTGACGATACAAGCATTCAGGTCATTTACATTTGCTATATAGTATCGCTTTGCCTGAGTGAAAGATATATATGCAGATGAATTTGGACATATTTTGAATTTATATATCAATCTTTATATAAAGAGCTGGGTGATAACGTAGCTAGATTTTGCGACAAAATGAAAAATCAGTAAGTTTCACTATATTTTATATATGTCGCTTTACGTTAGTGTACTGTATGTATGCAAATTAAGTTGGATATAATATAAATCCAGCTTTATATAAAGAGCAGGGCAATAATGTTACATTTTTGCAACAATATAAATAATCACACTGTCGAGATTCTATATAGTATATATATTGCTTTACATGAATATACTGTATATACGGAGAGAAAGTAGGTTGTTCTATATATACAATTTTTTATTAATATGTATATCCCTGGACGGTAATATATAAATATATACATTTAAATGATATAACAATCAAGCAGTTGAGGTTTGCTATATAGTGAGTATACTGTATGTACTGTAGATATACTCAATAGTTGCATTCCAAATTATATAGTTCCAAATCACAAAATATGTTAATTTAATATGTCAATTTAATATTTCGGTTAATGAAAAAAATTGAAAACAAGCATCTTTGTGATGTCAGAAACACTGAAAATATCTTTTATATAATAGGGAGGGAAGAAAACCTCGAGTTTTATGTTGAACAAAGGGGAGCCTTAGAGTCAAAAAAAGTTAAGAACCATTGAATTAGTGTCCCATTACTTTTTTTTTTAAGTATTAGAGGTTAATTTTTTTGTAAGAACTATTAAGTAGACTATTGGGGGAAAAAATATAGCTTAGCATTCAAACCGTTTTCTGGGATTGATGTATATGACTGAATATATCTCAGACCTGGCCTTGCGGGCTGTTCCAGCAAGCTTTATGCTTTCAGGATGTCATAGGCGCTCTGGTTGAGAATGGACTACTAAAGGTCCTCTAGAATGTGGCACCATGCCACTAGTGCAGTCATTGACAACATGTTGGTTCATTCTCTATTTTTCCAGGAAGGAGGCGACAGATGTAAAGGAACAGTTGAGATGGTGAGTGAGCCTGAAGCAGGCCGAACGCGATCGAGCTCTGTAAACAGAGGCGGTGAAACAGGCCACTTATGACATCAAGGGAAACACAAGACTTGCTGGTCGCGGTAGTCTACACTGGTTTAAATCACAGCCATTTGCTCTAAAGACTTGTTTTGTCATGACAACATTTTCGCTTTTGGATGTACCAAAACAACTTTAAGGGACTTTTGTAAAAAGGTGGAGTCAGAGACATCTCCGACTCAGAGCTAAAACTGAGTAACGCCACCGAGGCTCAGAAGTTGGAAGCGATTGTAGCTCTGCTGAACGAAAAGGCTATCAATACCTCACAAGCGCCAACATCACCGGAGAAAGAGGCTATAGCACTAACGCACGGCCTGCCACAGATCAAAAGGTGCTGTAATATCTGGCCACTGTTGCTAGTTGGTATTAAAGTTTGCGTGTAACCACTGTGTTGTGTTGACTGCAGGATCTGGATTCAGAGTGACAGACAAGTACAGTATGTTGAAGCGCTGATCACCAGAAAGATGAAGGAGTGGCAGAGGCCAAGAAAAGAGCAGGGAACCCAACAGGAAGCCAAAAAAAGTTGTTGCTCAGGCCGGCGAAAACTCAGCTTCGTGGAAAAGTAACGTCAGTGTGCATTCTGATTGTAAAGGCAAAGTTATTTACGCATAATACGCATTGTTGTAAGAGTATGATAAACCTGAGGCCTGTTGAAATGTTATTTCTGAGTCACATAAGCGCAATGCAACCTCAGCTCAACTTCAACAGCTGGAATCTGAAACTGATTTCGGGTTAAACTTTTCAACATTGGGATTAAAATAGTGAGGTGAAGTAAAAATTGGCCCGATACCAAAAAATTCCGGAGGACTGGTAGAAAGGTGGAACGGAAAATAGTGTATTGATTTAATCATTACTGGTGTGCATTTGAGGACAAACAAATGGAGTCTATTTAAGATCTATCAGTGACAGTTGCTTTTAGATCTAAACAGCTCAAACATGCCTTTTAGGTTCGGGAAAGGCTTAAGCCTTGTCTTGGGAAAACGGGGATAAAAGTAACAAAGCACTAATCTTAATTAAAGTATCCACATTGTTGCACAAAACAAAGTCAAAATGTGCAATGCTAATTAAAATCACTATCGGTCAATGATTTCAGCTATCCTAAACCATTTCGGCCAAAACTAAATTCCATAGCGGAAAATTTCGGTGCATCCCTACTTTAATTTTGGAGTTTCTTTGGTCTTTTTGACCGAAAATATTTTACATTTTGTTTATTTTTCGTATTTTTTTTTTTTTTAGAATTTTTTTTACTGGCATCTGGATGGTATGAAACTGGTAAAAGTTTTGAGCACTTGCTATTGTAGATAAAAAAAAAAAAATAAGGACATGATGCAAAAAGGTTAAATGGTCCTGAAAACCATAGTCCTTGTTGATCCGGCGGTAAAAAAGACCATGTTTGGAAATGAATGGCAACGAATTTCATTAGTGAAAACGTTGGTACGCGGCCAAACAAAATCTTCATTTTTTGAGATACCAAGCTCAAAATTTGGAAACACTATTGTTTAGTTTTATGGTTGTGATTTTATTGCAGTTTTAGAATAAACGTGTATTTGAAAAATATATTTAGATTAAAAATTGACAAAAAGTATTTGTGCATTTTTCATAAAATAAATGTTAAAATTCTGGCGTTCTAAGTTAATTTTGTTAACGTCGCAGAATATGCAAGTGTCATTTGAAAAAGAGATCAAAAAGTCTGTGCTATAAGACATCAAATTTTGACAGTTTAAGTTGGAAATTTATTTTCAGGGTCTATGTCAAAAAGTGAATAAATGGAATTAGAAACTACAGAGTTGTAATATAATTAGCACCCTAAAATCCCCTCCTAAAAATACAAAAATTAAAAATAAAAAAACATTAGAACTAAATATATTCCATACAAAAAAATAGTACAAAAAAAATCTGTAATTGTTGAACGCCCTGTGAGAGCACCAGAGGGTAAAAAGAACTATCATATAACTGTTTCCAGTTTAGTTTTTAGTGTTTCAATTAAGAAGAGCTAAACTTCTGTTTTTTTGCAGATCTTGAGAAGAGCTATGATGAAAATCAGAAGCTGCTGGAGGACAAGGCCAATGAGCTGGTGGATTGGAGAAGGCTGTGAAAGACCTGCTGCAGGAGATCAGTCAGAAGTTACCGTCTACAGCACCTGTCTGTGTTTAACGCTACTACAGACCGCATTAGGAAAATAAATTATATTACCTTTTGGTGAGTTTTACAACTCTTACAGCTACAACTTTTCCCATACATTTAACTTTTGTCACCTTATGGAAGGTGTTAGACACTTTTGTGACCACAAGAGAATGTAATTTGGATTTTAAAATAGACAAGACCAAAGAGTGAATGTAAGATATGCCCAACATAACTATGAGACTGCAAGTACACTGACCTCATTGTTTTGATTAGGATAAAAGTTTTGAAACAAGAAGTAACAATAATGTAAATATGCCTCAATTTTTTACTTTTCGTCCAGAATCGGGACCAATTATTAAATGCCTAGAAAATGAACTAAATAATGAAAATGAAATAAACAAGTTTTAGTATCAATACTCCAGTGTGAAAATTGTGTCATGTTTTCAACTCCAAAAACATCCTTCCATGAGGAAAAATAACAATCGAAGCACATCCTGCATTCTTTATGAAAATTATAAAGAGGGAAATAACAGTACGAGCACTCGTGTATTGTGGAAGAACACTCTTTATCAAATTGGTACTTGGGAACCTGGTCCATGGCTGTTTAGACCGGTTGAAGCACTAATAAAGAAACCAGTGCTAAGAGTCATTTGGTTGTAATCAGACAATAGTTCACCCTGTTATTGGGCTTACTGAGCTTAAGTTATTGTGCGTTAAATAATTCATTAATTGGATTAAACCGTTTTAAACAGGTAATCTAAGTTGTAATATTTTTATCATCAGTCAAAAACCAGGTCGTAAGAGTATTTGCTGTGATCGGACTACTGAGTGTTTGTATGTTTTTGAATGATTTAAGAACAGCTCAGAATATTTGCCTGGGAAATCGGACAGGGTTCGCGCTTGTTGTATTGTGCTATACTGAGCTTAAGTTAAGTGGTAATTGACTTCATGAAGTGACAGATTCATCAGACTATTTTAAAAAAATGGTAAACTTCTTAGTTTGTGAGCTTTTTTCATTTTTTTTTTAATTTTTAAGCGACCATCACCTAAAAAATAATAAGATGTTAGTGATTGATAAACATTTTTAGCCATTATTTTAGAGTACGCAGTATTTTATATTTTATTTTTTGTTATTTATGTTATAATTATATAGTACAATTCAATTTAGACCGGCAACAGTCTACATTTACTACACGGTTAAATTGTACCTCAACTACCCCCAGTGAGCAAGCCAAAGTGCGACATGTGGCACGGAAAAAACACCCGTCAAAATGTAGGGAGAACCCTTGGGAGGAACCAAGACTCAACAGGGGGGACCCATCCTCCTCTGGTCGCACATTAAAAAAAAAATACTGCATATTGATTTATAATATTTATGATTAGTGATAATTAGCAAAATAATTACACAATTTAAAGTGACACAACTGTACTATACCTGTATTCATACAACTCTTACCAGTATTTTACAACTCTTTACAGTACTTGACAACCCTTACCTATATTTTACAAAATTCGTATCTGTATTTTATAACTATTACATGTACTTTGCAACTCTTAACTGTATTTAACAAACTCTTAATGTACTTTACCACTCTTACCTGTATTTTAGAACTCTTACCTGTATTTTACAACTCTTACATGTACTTTACAACTCTTACCTGTATTTTACAACTCTTACATGTACTTTACAACTCTTACTGTATTTAAAACTTTACCTGTACTTTACAAAATCTACCTGTATTTTACACTCTTATCTGTATTTTATATCACTATTAAGTACTTTGAAATCTTATCGTATTTTATACTATTACTGTTACTTTACAACCTCTTACCTTGTATTTTAAAACTCTTCTGTATTTTACAATCTACATTAATTTACAATCGTACCGTATTTTACAACTCTTATCTGTATTTTATAACTATTACAGTACTTTACAACTCTACCGATTTTACAACTCTTACCAGTTTTACACTTCTACATGTATTTTACAAACTCTTACATGTATTGTCAACTCTTATCTGAAATATTTTAAACTATACATGTATTTTGGCAACTCTTACTTGTACTCTAAACCCTACTGTATTTCTACAACTTTACTGTTTACAATGTCTTACATGTTAATTTACAACTATTAACTGTTTTTACAACCTTACATTACTTACAAACTTACCGTGTTTACAAATCTACATGTATTTTTCAACTAACCTGTGGTTTTACAACTCTAATGTACTTTACAAACTCTCTGTATTCTAGAAAACTCTTACCTGTTTACAATGCCTTACCGTACTTTACAAACTCTACCTGTGTTTTACAAAATCTTAAATGTACTTTAAACTCTACCTGTGTTTTACAACTGACATGAATTTACAACTCTTACCTGTATTTTACAACTCTACCTGTATTTTACAAACTCGTACATGTACTTACAACTCTTACCGTTTTACAACTCTACCTGTATTTTACAACTCTTTACATGTTACTTTAAACTCTACTGTATTTTACCCTCTATCTGTATTTTATAACTATACATGTACTTACCACTCTATGCTGTATTGTAAACTATTACCTGTACTTTACAACTCTTACCTGTATTTTAAAACTCGTAACTGTCTTTAAAACTCTTACACTGGTACTTTACACTCTTACATGTATTTTTACCACTCTTCTTGTATTTGATACTATACATGTACTGTACAAACTCTTACCTGTATTTTTACAATTACCTGTATTTTACAACTCTTACATGTACTTTTACAACTCTTACCTGTATGTTACAAATCTACATGTACTTAAACTCTTACTGTAGTTAAAATCTACATGTACCTTTACAAACTCTTATCTGTATTTTTACAACTCTTATCTGTATTTTAGAACCTATCACATGTACTTTACAACTCTTCATGTACTTTCAACTCTTATCTGTATTCAACTATTACATGTCTTTACAACTCTTACTGGATT
>JAOTNS010003968.1:16166-161166 GCA_028476615.1 Culter alburnus
ACTTTATAATGCTGGGTCCGATTATGCTTGTGTATCGATTTGAAAACACGATATATAATTTCATTCATAAATACAGGACAATCGACTATTTAACGAGACGGGTGGAAACCTACCTGAATGTGTCTTGAAATCATCTAAAATCACTAGCTGCATCTCAATTTGAAGGCTGCATCCTCCGGAGGTCGCATTTGATTTGTATGTCATCAAGGATGTCTAATTTAAGAAAGTAACTGTAATAAAATTGACTGTAATAAAATAGTGCCCCGGCCCCCCTAAATTTGAAATCGTATTGCATCAAACAATTTATTTAAACAAGATGCAATGTGCAGTTTTTGCTGTGGCATGAAAAGAGTAGGCTTATTTATTGTGCCGCAATATCTTTTTAAACTCTCATGATGAGATTACTCGACGACCAATGCAGAGGAGTGCGAGTAGTAGTGATGATCGTTCATTAATGATTCGTCACTCTGTCTGCGTTCACGCACTTGATTAAATCTATACATAAAATAAGCTCTCTTTATACAAGTTGTGTTGTGTGTAGTGTAAGTAACTTTATGCAGATCAGATCATTTTATTGACTTGATTTGATGACTTTCACTCAGAACACATCCACATATGCAATCTTTGATCATATTCTGAATTTTTAGTAAGTCATAATGCAGCCAATGATAAATTATGACCAACGCAATGAACGTACGAGTTCATGAGCGACCTATCATGATCACAGAAACTGTTTCACCACAGACATACACATGAAAAGATACAGATGAAAGAAAATATTTAATTTCATTCATGTTCACGTATATTGAGAAATAATACTAATCTATACAGTAGGTCTAGATGTTTGTTTTTAAGCAAACTTTGCAAAGATTCTGCTATCAGAGAACAGATGTAGGCTACAAAATAACATGTAAAATAAATGGTTTAGTTTTGCTTTTTATAAATTGAGCATGCATGATAATATTAAAGATAAATAATTTTTCCTAGGTTGATTTGAGTTAGGCCCATCTGTATGATTATGCAGAAGATATCTTTTTTGTGTGTGTGTTATAGTATGTGCCAAGTTTACAGATGCAGAAAACTGCCTACATTTTGAACGTGTTATAGCTCATTATCACACTACAATACAAGATCACTTGTCAAATAAATAAATCAACTTGAAATCATTTTAGTTCCCATGTATATGCAGAGTGATAGGCTACATGACCCAGTAAAAATGACTTCAATAAAAAATATTAAAGGATTAAGGTTTATTAGTCAATACTACAGTGTGAAATTGTGTCACTGTTTTCACTCTCCCAACACATCCTTGAGGTAAAAATACAATCTGAGCACATCTCTGCATCTATGAATCTCTTTATAAGATGGAAATAACAGTCGAGACTCGTGTATTGTGGAAGAATCACTCTTTATTCAAAATTTGTTAACTTGGACCTGGTCCATGGCTGTAGACCAGTTGAATCACTATAAAGAACCAGTTCATAAGAGTCATTTGGTTGTAAATCAGACACTAGTCACACTGTTATTGTGCTATACTGAGCTTCAGTTATTGTGCTTAAATTAATTAATTGGATTAAACCGTTTTAAACAGGTAACTCCTAAGTTTGTGAATATTTTTTATCATTCATTAAAATAACCAGGTCTTAAGAGTCATTTGCTCGTGGAATCGGACTACACTGAGTGTTTTGTATGTTTGAATGACTATTAAGAACCAGCTCAGAATCATTTTGCCTGTGAATCGGACAGTGGTCGTGCTCTGTATGTTATTGTGCTATACTGAGCTTAAGTTATAGTGGTTAATTGACTTCATTAATTGAATGATTCATCAGACTATTTTAAAAACTGGTAACTTCTTAGTTTGTGAGCTTTTTTTTTTAAGCGATTCACTAAAAAATAATAAGATTTAGTCATTTAAACGTTTTTTTAGCCATTATTTTAGAGTACACAGTCTTTTATATTTATATTTTTTATATTTATATTTATATTATTTTTTTATATATTACATTCAATTTAGACGGCAAAGTCTCATTTACTACACAGGTTAAATGTGCCTCAATACCCCCAGTGAGCAAGCCAAAGGCGACAGTGGCAAGGAAAAACACCCTTCAAAATGTAGGGAGAAACCTTGGGAGGAACCAAGACTCAACAGGGGGGACCCATCCTCCTCTGGTCAGCAATAAAAAAATACTGCATATTTGATTTATAATATTTATGATTAGATGATAATTAGCAAAATAACTACACAATTTAAAGTTTACATAACTGTACTCTTACCTGTATTCTACAACTCTTACCTGTTTTACAATTCTTACATGTACTTTACAATTCTTACCTGTACTCTACAACTCTTACCTGTATTTTGCAACTCTTACTGTATTTTACAACTCTTGTATTTTACAACTCTTACCAGTATTTTACAACTCTTACCTGTATTTACAACTCTTACATGTACTTTACAACTCTTACCTGTATTTTACAACTTACATTACTTTACAACTCTTACCTGTATTTACAACCTTACATTTTACAACTCTACTTGTATTTACAACTCTTACATGTACTTTTACCTGTATTTACAACTCTTACCAGTATTTACAACTCTTACTATTTACAAACTGTATTTACAACTCAGTACTTTACAACTCTTACACACTCTTTGTACCTGTTTTTACAACTCTTCAGTATTTACAACTCTTAATTTTGCAACTCTTACACTGTACTCTACAACCTTACACAATGTACAACTCTTACCTGTGTTTTACAATTCTTACCTGTTTTACAATTCTTACATGTACTTTACAACTCTTACCTGTATTTTACAACTCTTACCTGTGTTTTACAATTCTTACATGTACTTTACAACTCTTACCTGTACTTTACAACTCTTACTTGTACTTTATTCTACAAGATTTACCTGTACATTACAAGGTTACCTCTTGGTTGAAATTACATTCCCATCTAACCCCACTCAGCCTGGCCCCCTCCTCCACCCTCTAGTGATGACCCTGAATGTATCTGTATTTTGGCCATGGCATTGAGATGGCCCTTTGGTCAGTTGTGGCACTAAGGGAGGCCTAGGCTACAGGCGCCGCACTGAGGACTGCCAGGGTTTGCCTCACACTGAGGGGTGCCTAGTCTGTGGCCACGGCGCTGAGGGGTGCTGGACTGACGCCGCAGTGCTGAGGGGTGCCTGTACTGCGCCCGCGGCAATGAGGGATGTCTGGGCAGTGGCGCTGAGGGGGACCTGCGCTGTGGCTCTAAAGTGGCTCAAGGTCAGTTTACTGTGACGTGGGCATGAATTCACAAACACTTAAGCTACATGAAACTATATAAAAGGCTTCTGTGACAAAGCATTTATGTAGCTAAAACAGTAGATCATGGTGCTAAGCAACGCCAAGATCATGGGTTTGAGTCCCACATGTATAAACTGATACAGTGTATAATTTGAATGCAATCTAAGTAGCTTTTGATAAAAGCATCTGGGCTTGGGCTAGGCTGCAACAAGAACCTCAAAGAGCTCAGGTTGGAACAGGAAGCTTAGGGGCAGTGACCGTGACAGGAGGAGTCCCAACTTGCTTACGCACTACTCTGCCTTTTGTAGTATAAATACTATGAGTAATGTGCTTACACTGAAAATTTCAACAAGAAGAAGGGCACTTCAAATACCTGGATGATGCAAACTGAACAAAGAAAGTGTGGAATGTAGGACAATGAACTCTATGCACCGGCGCTTCTGCATTTAGCCTCAGTGGCAACTTCCTGTCCTGTGCAGTGCAGTGAATGGAAATTGACTGTTCCCTTTAGTTACGACAAGCCATGCAACTCTCACGCCACACATCATGTTCTCACGCAGTGAAATACATCGCGGAGCAAGGAGAACACTGACAACGCATTAACGGACAAGACAGAGCAGGTTACTTTTGATATTAAAGTCTCAAATTTCAAATTTTGTATTTTTTAAAAGAAATTTAAACAATACCGTTATGTGGCTCTTGAATGTGTCATGAAAAATCGCTGTAGCGCTTCACTTCAAGCAGCTCGTGAACTGAACATCTGCTCCTACAAGTTAATTTATAGCCTCAAATAATCATGAATGAACATCAGAAAGAATGTTGTTTCAATCTAGGAAAGAAGTCAGTACACACAAATTTTTCAAGTTCAAGTCCACCAACATTAATCTACTAACTCCCCTGAATGCTTTGTCAGACAAAACGGCGGATCTGGCATTATGATTGGTCAAATCGCCTGTCAATCAAACTTCTGGTGAAGCGTGAATTGTGAGAAAACTAAGCACACAATTAAAGCTTGAGGAAGTGACACACAGGATACACAGCACTATTGATACAATCCACATTCACAAGGTATTTAAAGTTGCTTCATGACTAAGAAGTGGTTTTAAATGGAATATTATAAAATATTATGCTTACTAGTTAATAATATGTATTTATATTATACTAAAATATAATAAACTGTGATAATTGATAGTTAATTGAAATATGACAGAAAGAGTTTACTAACACCACAGTTTGCTATGGGAGAATTCTTTACTGGAATGATGCTGGATGACAAAAATTAAGTTGCTACATTTTGCCTTTGTAGGGTACTGTGGTCCTTAATTGATTTCAGCAGCCATACAACCATAATTTACTATGTTGTGCAAAATCATCTGGTTTTGTTGGGCATAAAATAATATTTTAACTTACAATGCAGTACAATGCAGAAATTATGTGCATTATGTAAAATTACACGACTCCTCTCTTGAGACTCTAAGGAATAATAGTGAACATTTGATGAGAATTTCAGAATCTCGGCAGAAGTAGTAGGTCACCCTTCGCCTGCTGTTACTATGAATTCGAACAAACTATACATTAGGGAACTAGGCACATTCGGACTGCGGTCATGAAAGGGACCTCAGACGCCAAGCCCGTGACAGGGACCTCAGGGAGCGTTGGCCATGACAGGGGAGACCTCAAGCGGCAGTGGCCGTCACAGGGTCCTCAGGAAGCAATGGACAAGACAGGGACCTCAGGGGGCAATGGCCGAGACAGGGACCTCAAGTAGCGGCGACCGTGACGGGTATCTCCGAAGCCATGGCCAAGTCAGGTATTTCAGGGACGCCATAACCCCAAGACTACATTAAAGTGCCTTACTAATTCTAAAAGTAAACATTTACTTACATTTAACCATTATATGAATCCACCTTGTTTCTTAGACTTTTAGAAGATATTGAAGGTAAGTGTTTCTCTAATTTGTCCTGCAAACTCAAACTTGTTTGACAGTGGTGCGCTGTATGCCAGTGGTTTGCTCTCCTTTTTTTTTCCTAAGTCTTTTGAGATCATATACTACAGTGGATATAAAAAGTCTACACACCCCTGTTAAAACAGCTGGTATATAAAGAAATGAAACAAAGATAAATATTTTCAGAACTTTTGCACGTTTAATGTAAAAAAAAAAAAAAAAAAACTATGCAATGCCACTGAAAATGAAAGTGACACATTTCAGAGAAAAACAGATAAAAAAGAAAACTTAAAATAACATAACTGCATAAGTATGCACGCCCTTTTATAATTGGGTATGTGGCTGCAGTGTTCAGAATTAACTATTCATCAAGCACATGTGAAATAGTACACTGTCTTCACCTGAATCTCAGCTGTTCTTGAAAGATTTTCCCAATATCTTCTTAGGTCGCGTACTCAACAGGATCTTCCATGGAACACAGTGAAGACCTTCATCAACAAGTGAAGAAAGTGGAGAAAGTATGGCACAATCATCAAGAACAGGGCATCCCACCAAAATTGATGAGAAGACAAAGAGAAAACTGGTCAGTGAGGCTGTCAAGATGCCTATAGCAACAAGAGTTGCAGCTCTGTCAGGAAAGTACTGGTCCCTCAAAACCATGTGGAAAAATGTGTTATGGTCTGATGAGACCAAGATTGAACATTTGTGGCAAAATTGTAAAGGGAAAGTTTGGCGCAAAAATCAGCAAAAGGACTCCATACAAACAGTGAAGCATGATGGAGGCAGCGTCATGATGGGCTGCTTTTCTTCAGCTGGAACTGGGGCTTTAGTGAAGGTGGAGGGAATCATGAATAGCTCCAAGTACCAGTCCATTTTGGCTTTTCGGCTAGAAAGCTGAAAATGAAGAGAACTTGCACCTTTCAGCATGACAATGATCCAAAACACACATCTAAATCAACAAAAGAATGGCTTCAGCAAAGAAAGTGTAATGTTGTGAGATTGATAAGACTTTCTCTGGAGTGTCACTGGAATTGGTTTTTAGTGGCATTGCATACCTTGTAATTTTTACATTAAACATGGAAAAGTTATGTGATTTAACTTTGTTTTAATTTTTTACATGATAAAAAACAGCTGTTTTAACAGTGTAGACTTTTATATCCACTGTATTTTCCCATTCCTGTTTTTTAAACCCCAGGACTCGCAGCATTGCACATTTTGTAGGCTATGTCTCTCTTATTTTAGCTCATGAAGTTCTCTCAGGATTGAAAACCACTGGTTTAACGAAATACTTTTCTCCTACAACACTTACCTGCACTCTGATGAATGTAATTAATTACATTATTGATTGAATCACTAACCTTCTTTTAAGCAGCTCACCACTGGCTCTGCAGCAACATTTTTAGACGATCCTACAGAAAATAATGAGGATGTACAACTTGTAAAATGTTTCTTACATCGGGTCGTACTAACAGTGGTTATTTGAAGTACAAATAGCAGGAGTGCCGTCATGTAGATTAAATAAATCGACTCTCTTCGACAGCTCTTTCGGCTCTAATTCGGTTCATGCGGAAGCAGCATTAACGATTACAATTACTGATATGCAAATTAAACCATTAACGCAAAATGAAAAATTTATTTTCTACTCACCACCACCAGTTGCAGATGTAAATACAGATGGAGAGGAGTAACATTAGCACCAGTCGAGCTGAAAAGTCAACAGCGCGGTCTTCGCGCGAGCACTGTGACGACATAAGCCGAACAGAACGTTACTAAAGCCAGCCTCGATTCAACCGCTAATAGTGAGAAATATAGGCCTACCAGAAACACATAAATATCCAAAACTGATATAAATATCCTTCAAATCACCCCACAGGTGAAAAAAATACGATAGTAGCCTAATTTATAGTAAATACTATAGTGTTTTTGAAGTACTTGAATTAATTTGTTGTGCTAATTCTATTGTTGCTGTGGCAACATAACAACTATAGCAATATAAACAAATGACTTTACCTAATACTGTACTAAGTTTTCTACAACTAAGCTATAGGGTATTATACTACAATATAAGCTACAGTTTACCGTAGTAAAAACTAAAGTACAGTATATTACAGTTTATCAGTTCATATTGTTTGATGTAGCATTCATTAACAAAATGTACAATAATATGTAGGCTATACTACAATTTACTATAGTATGGTTCAAAAACACTATAGTATAGTATTTTTTCACCATCCTTAAAAACCATGTGCAAAGATAACCTGATTTAGAGTAAAGCGTACTTTAGACATGGTGTGTGAGAACCACAAACAATCCAAGAGAACTGAATCTTTTTCTTGTTGTTGCTAGTGAAGTTGAAAGTTATTGATCTGTGTTATCCTTTACTATATATTCAAGTGTGCTAGTATAGCATACTTTTAAACTAAAAATAAGAAAATATAGGCTATACTTTCAGTTTACTTTTTATATAGGCTAGCCTACTTCTCAGAGCTACTTAAAAATCACTTAAGAATACTTGACTTATACTGACAGAAATCTTTTGATCGAGATATACTAATTAAGTAAAATAGCCTACTTAGCTTTATCTTTTCATTATAATTTTAAATAGGCTACTGTCTTAAAACTTACATTATTTGAAAAGAAGATATGTTCCTAATTCTGAGTTAATAGCTAAATAGGAACAACATAGTATACTTAAAGTGCAAAAAGAAAGTAGTTAAGTTCATTATATTTGCAGTATAAAACTACTAAACTAGTTTACTGAGAGTAAAGTACTTTCGTAAACTAAAAAATGTGCTACAGGTATTTAACTAGTAGTTCACTTGTATAGTTGCAGTACAAATGGAAAACAGTTGTAAACTAGTTGTGCACTCAAAGTTTACTATTGTTACACTCAATCCTAAATTATCCTTTGGGACAAATGTGGGCAAAATCATTTAAAATAAATAAATAATAGTTTCCTTGGTCTGAGTGGTACAAGATTTGGTTACTTTCTTAATTTTGCCACCTGAACACACAAAAAAGTTGGACTTGATTCAACCCTGACCTTAATTGTTCCTGCAAGTGGGCACCCATAATGAATGGGAGAGACTACAATTCAGAGCATTTTTTTTATTATTTGTCCAATAAAGATCAATACATCCAACACAATGCAGATTATACATACACATAAATGAAGGGGTGAGCCTATATAACATTCTCAATGTGGCAAACACACACACACACACACACACACACACACACACACACACACACACACACACGTATAATCTCTAATGTTTTTTTAAATTCTACAATTTTAACTGTGATAAAATATAAACTTAAGAGGTTACGTTTGTTAGAACATTGGTTTATTTCAGCCTATATGCAGCCAATGATTATACAGCCATCTAGTGGCTATTAATATTTCATGTTATTGTTATTTTCATGTTACCAGATGTCAGCAAAGTATGCCAATGTTTCAAGGGTTAGTTCACCCAAAAATGAAAATTCTGTCATTTATTACTCACCCTCATGCCGTTCCACACCCGTAAGACCTTCGTTAATCTTCGGAACACAAATTAAGATATTTTAGTTGAAATCTGATGGCTCCGTGAGGCCTGCATAGGGACAATGACATTTCCTCTCTCAAGATCTATTAATGTACTAAAAACATATTTAAATCAGTTCATGTGAGTACAGTGGTTCAATATTAATATTATAAAGCGACGAGAATATTTTTGGTGCGCCAAAAAAACAAAATAACGACTTATTTAGTGATGGCCGATTTCAAAACACTGCTTCAGGAAGATTTAGTGCGTTATGAATCAGTGTGTCGAATCATGATTCAGATCGCGTGTCAAACTGCCAACGGCTGAAATCACGTGACTTTGGTGCTCCGAACAGCAGATTCGATACACTGATTCATAATGCTCCGATGCTTCCTGAAGCATTGTTTTGAAATCGGCCATCACTAAATAAGTCGTTATTTTGTTTTTTTTGGCACTCCAAAATATTCTCGTCACTTTTTATTTATATTAATATTGAGCCACTGTACTCACATGAACCGATTTAAATATGTTTTTAGTACCTTTATGGATCGAGGAGAGAGGAAATGTCATTATATAGAATACTTCTACATCACTCTCGTCCACACAGTCCATAGCAACAGCAAAAACATATCTTGACATTATCTAGTGGTTATTTTTGGAAAAACAGTAGGGGGCGTTTACCCCACTCTATACCCTACATTGTTTTAATGAAAACAGATCTGTTCCTAATTCTGAGTATATGAATTTTGGTGTAGTCCACTGGTATTATACATACGAATTGACTTCAAATCTACTTAAAGTACAGTTAAAAATATATTTCAAGTATAAAAATGAATAGCCTATCTAAATAGGGACATAGTACAGTAGTATAGCTAGTGCAAAAATAATATATTATATGATATTAACTTCAGTATACTTGCAGTATAAAACTATAATCTAGCATAAACTAAAAAATGTACTTCAAGTATTTAACTACTAAACCAGAGGTCGGCAACCAAGTGCCATTTTTAAGTTTTTGAGGTAATTACTGTGCCACAACTAAAAATTGCACATGTTGCTTCAGCAACTAGATGCATTTTGTCCAGTTTCATCTGGAATGCAAAAAAATGCTCTCTCTTTTTTTGTCTTTTCACGATTGGTTAGCTTCTGTCCGATCAGAGAAAGCACATGAAATGACCAGGTACGCATGAATAGAGTTTTTACATGCATCACAGTCATTTGACGGGACTCTAAATCCGGGACTCTAAATCTGGAAGATCTAAAAAGAAGTTAAAGCATTAAGGCATAACAAGAATATGACTTTCTGTTTTATAAATGCAGTGTTTAAGTTAAAAATCAATCAATGACAATAAGTCCAACAAAAGGAGGAATATTCTAATAATCAATTATAATGTAAATGTTTAACCACACTCTTAGAAGAGTTCGAACCCTTGAAATTCAATAAAGAACTTCAAAGTGCAAATGTAAATGTTTAACAGTCAAAAAGGTTCAAAGTTGAACTTGCAGGTTCTATAATGATCATCTGGTTATTTGGAAGCTCTTTGTTGTGGTAACATGGTTCATATTTGAAACTTTGTGTAGTTAAGGTTCATTTATGAACCTTTTCTAAGATGGTTGGATTCTACTGTGAGTACAACTGATACAGTGTGTTTCATTTGTACCTCCCTGACCACCCTGCACATTTCTATAAATTGCATGACAAACTTAAAGGGCACCATGTTTTTGTCAATTTTAGAGCAAAAATTAAAGATAACAAAAATCAAAGTTCAGTTTTAACCTGTCAGAAAAAAAATGTACAACGCTTGTCACTGGGATAGTTCACAAAAGTGAAAAGGTACTAATATGTACTTTTAAAGTACTAATACATACCTTTAAGGTACTAATATGTACCATTTAGGGGAGAGTAAGATACAAAGATGTACCTTTTCACTTTTTTACCTTAGGGTACTGCCCCAGTGACAGTGCCGTACCTTTTTTCTGAGAGTGTAAATAGATAAAAAGCCAGTGTAAGGACAGTGTAAGGACAAAAAGGGTATGTGCTCTGCACAGGTTGAGCCCTTTTTGTCTAACACACATAGACAAAAAAGGGGCTTGAGCCCCTGCCCTTTTTCTTCCTGGAGAGAAAGTGCCCTTTTTTCTGGGGTGCTTTTTTTTTTTTTTTTTTTTAATAAATGAATATATATTCCTGTTTGCGCACAGCTTCCCTGTCAAACAAATATATTTACTGTATAAAACAAAATAATAATAATAAAAAAAAAATACTATATCAGGTCAGCTTTGTTGAGTTCAGATCCCTCACTCCGCGACACGCCATTCATGCCCGCACGCACGCGCGCGCGCCACGCCCCACCTCACCTAGAGTTTGCTGCTGGCTGAAAACTTGTGACATCTACACATACACAGGATAATACATCAATAAAAGTTTAAACCCTCGCTCTGTCCACATATTCTTGTTTAAGAAATTACAGTGGCTGTAGCATTTCTATCACAAAGAAGTGGCCGAATTATTATTTAAATAATAATATTTTTAATCATGGTGGCTTTGATCGTGGATTTGATCGTGCTGTGCTGTCTAACAACAAAAATCAGCAGGCTTTTGTCGTCCTCTGCAGGCATTTGTTATAATATATAATGTATTAAGTTCAGGAAAAAAAAAAAAAAAACTCTTGATGTGTTTAAATATGCAGATTAGCTTGTTTTGGTTAATTTAGAAGAGATGCAAACAGACGGAGGGTAGTAGGCTTAAAACAAACTCCATCTAAATGTGTAGGGTTAGGGTTGGGGTTTTCTTTCCATTAGAGTAAAAGACATGGCAGCAAAAATGGACCTTAACATTGTAAAATTGTAAAATCTTAAAATTGTCCACTTCATGAAAGAAGTATTCCAATAACACCAAAAAATTAAAACGACTGATTGATTTGTGCAAAATAAACAAATTATTAGTGAAACTATGTCCCTCTTCTTGGTGCAGTCATTTATTCTAAATATATATAGCTACTTGAAAATAGTTGCTGTTGACTTCTCTTGTGATAAACCTAATGAATACTAAAGAAGACCATGGTCTCTGTGTGAACTAATTATTTTGTAGAAATCTGTGGAGTATAAAACAATTGCGTGAGTGTAAGTGAAGTCAAAGTTGTCTTAATATATTTTAAGGGTTCATTATTTTTTAAATAAATAATTATGAGAAGTGCCCTTTTTTCCACTTGAGCCCCTGCCCCCCAAAATGTCTGTGCACGTCCCTGCTGCTGGACACAAACAACAACCGACCATGAACAAAACAAGGGAAGGAACTTAAATACACAGTGATGACTGAACACACGACAAGCTGTGAGGAATGGTTAGTGCAAATATTGACTGAGTAGCAGCGAATGAACAAAGAAGACACATGACAAATGAAGACAAACTGAAAGTCCATGAAAACAGAAACAGAAGATAACTATGTCATCACGCCTCCCTCCAGCAAGGTGCAACCTCGTGCCGTAACATAACAACAGGGGGAGGGCCAGAGGGGGCTTTGGAGGTGGACAAGGTGATGACGAAGGGATGGTGAGAGGCAGAAGAGAAAGGATGATGGCAGGATGAGGTGAGGAGTGGTGATGAGAGGATGACGAGACCCTGATGTAGACGGTGGATGAGTCCCGATTGCACAGAACTGCGCTCTCCACGACGACGAGGAAGTTTCAGCAAAGGATAACCCCTTATTTACCCTTTATTTACACCACACACGTCTGTGGCGCGTTACAGCTGCCTCTCAGCGCCTTAACTTTTTTTTTTTTTTTTTACCTCCAAGACTGTGAAATTATAGAGGGGCAAGAAGCATATGGCAAAACTGAAGAGATTTGAGAGAGTTAATTTGTGTTTACCAATAAACAATATTGCAAAAAAATTGCTCTTGCAAATTGTTATCATATCACCCAGCCCCTGATGTTTTGGACTCAGCCCCTGATGTTTTTAAAACCTAGAAACGCCCCTGTGAAGAACCAATCATGTTGTAGAAAAATTATGTAATGAATCCTAACCCATGCTCCTTTTCTATAAAAACTGTTGTACTCTCTTTGTTGGGGGGATTATCTGTGATTGATACGAGGACCTCCTGGCCGTGATTAAAGCATATTCAAAGGCATTATCTGGAGTCTGTCTGGTTACTGCTGTGCAGCAGGTTAGTGGAACACTAAAGATCTTAATCCCTAACTTAAGTCAGGTAATCCCTAACTTAAGTCAGGTGAGTAGAGGAATTTCTACCACAAAAGTGGGCCAATTTAATCCCTAGTAGTAATGAAATAGTACACTTACAAGTATACTACTAGTACATTGATATTGGTATACTTAAAGTACACTTAAAACATACTTGAACTTTACTTAAGTATACTTAATAAAATGAACTTGAAGTATACTTATTTTTTGTAAGGGATACCAGATTTTACTTTTACCATTGACGTGTAAAGCTGATCAAAACAGAGCAAAAATAAAACATAATGTTTTTGAATGTGTCTGATTATATATCATCACTTTTAGAAAAGTAGCTGAAATGTTGCTGGCTAGAGTCAGAGGCTTGAATTTGCATTGTTCAAGTAGTAGTAGTATCTTTCAAATAGCCTACTACTTCAGATGAAGTGGACACATTGAGTCTGTGCACGCTGAATTTGTTGTCATGCTTTTGTCATAAAGTGGCTTTAGTAATGCACACTATGAAACACAAAAATAGTCTTTATTAAATCCACAACTGAAAACTTAGATCAGAGATTGTACGAAAAACATTAACACAACCATGTTAAATAAAGACAATACCGGAGGAAACTCAGGGCTTAAATACATGGGGAGAGTAATCAAGATGTGTAGAACTAATTAACAACCAAGGAAACTAACTAGGGAACACAGGCAAACCAGAACAGGGAAAACAGAACCAAAACAGAACATACATGTTACAACTTTATTTTGTATAATATTTTTGGTCAGTTACTCATTACTTTTCAGATTGGGAGTAGTAAATGGGCTTTGTGATAAACTTTGAATAAAAGCTGTATGCTTTTATTTATTAATTATTTAATTATGAATTATTATTAATTATTATTATAAAAGAATATAAATTATGAGCGCTCATAATTTTTTTTATTTGTCAAAAGATTGTTATTAATTCCCCTCAGGACGGGGCGCGTGAAATTAACACAGCCCGCCCCTTCCCAGCACCCTCACAAAACCATTGTACCATCTCCGCCACCTCTGGTGTCTCGGGGGGCAGCGGTTTCCAGGGAAGTGTTGGGTGTTCCATTACTTCCTGTTGTTGCCCAGGACATGGAACACCCAGCACCCCCTCAACGAGAAGTATCAAAATTGGTACCCATTTCAGAGAACTTGGCAGCGTGGAAGCTACTGCCGGGCATCTCTACTTCTAACAACAGTAGAAAAAGGATACAGAATCCAGTTTGCTCATCGCCCTCCATGTTGTAAAACCGGCGCAGGCATATATACTGTACCCAAGAAAGATGAGGGACTGCGTCCGATTTTAGATCTTCGAGGCTTGAACCGATCAGTCAGAACACTCAATTTCAAGATGCTAACTATCAAGGTGATTGTGTAGCACTTTTATATTACATTCCAAAGAGCGGCCGTTATCATAGTCCCACAGTGGAAAATGAAACCATAACCGTACCAACTGGTCCGGATCGGCACGGAATGGAACGGTTACGCAATGAGAACCGTTCGGCCCGATGGTGGAAAAGCGGCTAATGACGCTTTGGGAATGATAATGCCAAATGCCATGCTTACAAGTGCCTGTCTGTGTGAATACTAAGAGCACAACTAAGGCATGAGCACCTGTGAAACCTGGGGCAGCGCCCAGGTCCAGGTTGTAAAACCTTACGAATGTGAGTGGAGAGGACCAGTCTGCCGCATACCACATCCTGTAAGGATACCTCCTTATATAATAAGGCTTTCTAAGCTGCCATACTCCTGTCCTGGCCTATAAGCACACTAAAGGAAACATGGCCAATGGGTTTCTGCCCAGGGATCCACCACCCAAAGGGACATCGTAGGCAGCTAAGGGCCGCCATGTACACCTTTAATGTGGAAAGGGATGACCCTGTGGAAAAACAAACCTGCAGTAACTCCAGCACTGTACCAATAGGGCAGTTAACTGGGTCCCACAGTCAAAATCTGCACCATGAAGTGAAACACTTCAATGCATACTGTTTCCTTGTGGAAGGAGTTTTGGAGTGAAATATGGTCTCCACAACCTCAGTTGAGAGACCAAAGTCTATGAGTTGGGTCCCCTTAGAGGACAAACCCACTGGTTCCATATCTCTGGGTGGAGGTTAAAGGTCACGACTCCCACTTGAGAAAGAAGGACCCTTCTGACCGGAATCTCCAAGGGAGAGCCATCGAGGAGGGACACCACGTCCTAGAACCATAGTCGGCTCGGCCAGTATAGCACTACTGGTAGTAGACTTATTCCACCCCAGCGAACCTTCTCCAGAACTCCCTGGGCACAGAAGAATCAGGGGGAAAGCATACAGACATAGCCTCGGCCATCTCTGTACCATAACGCCCAGCCCCAGGGTGTGTGAGGGAGAACCAAAGTGGACAGTGCATCATATCCTGAGACGTGAACAGATCCACTTTTGTTTGGCTGAAAACCTGTTGACACAAGTGCTTCAGACGCAATCACACAGAAGCGTTCCCGAAGCGTCATTGACGCAGCGCAAGTTCCTTGAAAGGGAACTGTAAAGTGTGTTGTTTCTTTAAACTTTCAGCAAAATATTGTAAGGTTTGTATATTTAAGAAGCATTTGCTACAAATCTTGAGATGTTCAAGACATTTGTAACACAAAGAAGTTTTAGTATAAAGTCAAGCGCGTCAAGCGAACACAATCCATGCGCCATGTTCTCGAGATGCTTGAGGATGTCGAGATGTTTGATGTCTTTTATTTTCACTCATCTCAATTAGTCCTCAAGAACTTGTTTTCAAAAGAAAAAAAGAGATAAAAATACTAAAAAGCATTTGGTTTTTTGGTAACTTTTCAAAATAAATTTGTTTGACCCTATGATGTAGCGTCAAGTGCTTTTATTATTATCATCATAATCATCATATAATTTGCAAAGTTGTCAGTTCGGGTTATCACTTTAAATGACTCTTCTTTTATTTACATTTGTTCTTTGAGTGTGAAAAATACATAAATAATTTGTACTAATCTGCATCTTCATGTGTGCTTGGCAGGAGCTGAAAATGGCAACTAAATACCTGATGCTTATTGCCTTGGGGACTGCAGTGATTGGCAATGCACACTGTTGCCCTCAGCAGTGTATCTGCTCTGATAAATATAACCACCAGTTTGCAGATTGTGCCTACAAAGACCTTCTGGAAGTACCCATGGGCTTGCCGTCCAATGTGACCACCGTGAGTCTTTCAGCTAACAAAATTAAAGTGCTGAAATCCAAAACCTTTATAAATGTGACCCAGGTGACCACTCTTTTTCTGGCTCACAATGAAATCGTAACCGTCGAGAGGGACACCTTGGCTCCAATGATTCAGCTGAGAAATTTGGATATTAGCTACAACAAAATTGTGCATTTTCCATGGGAGGACTTGACCAATCTCACTGCCCTGCAGCTGTTAAAGATGAACAATAATGAGATGGTCAGTATCCCCAAGAATGCTTTTTCCAACCTAAAGAACCTGCGTTCGGTCCGTATTAACAATAACAAGTTTACCACCATCGTGCAGGGAACATTTGACGCTTTGACTGCCATGTCCCACCTCCAAATATTCCACAACCCCTTCACCTGCTCCTGCAAACTTGAGTGGCTTAGGGACTGGATCATCAAATCCTCAATCTCAATCCCTGACCAAAACAACATTGTCTGTGATGCTCCTTCCCTCCTTAAAGGTACACAAGTCACTAGCATGCCCAAACTGGATTGCAAGGCCCCGTCCGTGTCTATCACATATCAGACAAACATCCTTCCACCCAGAACACATCTCACTATGGTGGATAAAGAGAAAATGGAAGAAGGGAACAATAGTTTGCCATTTGTTGGCAAATGCGAAATAAATGATGGTACGCAGTACATCTCCAACCATGCTTTCAACCTCAGCTTGAATAGACTCAAACAGAACACGTTTGATTTTCGGGGTGATTGCTCTGGAAGTTTCAGAGACTGAGGCCAAAGTTCAGCTGAACCCTTTCCAGAAGTCAAACATTCACCTCAGTCAACAAGAAGACCTCCAAACTGTGAATAAGGAGCCGTCCACCAAAAAGTCACCCCTGGACATGTTGTACCTTTGCGTCAGTACTGACAATGGATATTCAGTGTTGCAGTGGTCCAAAATAGAGGTGGGGGGCGTCAAAACCTATCGCTTCCAGGGCCTCAAGCCAGGCACTAATTACAGCCTGTGCTTCACCTATGAAAGCCAGGACTGTCAAGTCCAAGTGGTCTTTAGTGCCCCACTTAAATGGGACAGCTTTAGTCCAAGTGTTGTGGTTATTGTGCTTTAACTACAAATACCACATTAAAAGTACAGTCACTGTGGTAAAAGCATGATATGTGTTGTGGTTACCGTGATTTAACTACAAATACTACAGTAAAACTACAGTTACGGTGGGAGAAGTATGGTATTATGTTGTGGTTACTGTGCATTAACTAGACATGACATGGTCGAGCAACAGTTACTATGGTAAAAATATGGTAAATGTGTTGACTTTTTACATGATCCCTTTCCCACCATAGGCAAATTTCAAATCAAATATCTTTCATCATGAAAACTAACTTTATAATGCTGGGTCTGTTTGAATGATCTAAACGTCAAACAGGTTGAAATAATGGCACACATAGCGTTGTGTATCGATTTGAAACACAACACATAATTTCATTCATAAATACGGGGACAATCGACTATTTAACGAGACGGGTGGAAACCCTACCTGCATGTGTCTTTAAATCATCTAAAATCACTAGCTGCATCTCAGTTTGAAGGCTGCGTCCTCCGGAGGTCGCATTTGATTTGTATGTCATCAAGGATGTCTAATTTAAGAAAAGTAACCGTAATAAAATTAAACCCCTTTGTCAACAAGAGGATTTGTATTAATTGTTTATTTGATTCCATATAATTATCCTCACCTCAAGTCATTTTGACCCAATTTTTATTTAATTTTTTTTTTTTTTTTTTTTAATACAATACAATCAATCAGTCATAATGCAGGCTGCACACAGATATGAAGCGGTTAGATTTGAACACATTTACAATGCAGAAACTTCAGTATATATAGAAAAAAAAGGGTACAAACGCTAAACTTTATCAAAATATTATTTTATAATGTCTAAATACTGAAGAGAAAATCTGAAGTAACTGACTTTAGGGCCCAGGTGAACAGTTAATTTGCTCCATAGGCCATCTAGTGGCAAGAGTAATGAAATATCTTGTTATATTATTATTTTTTCCACAAGAGGTCGGCAGAGACACCCGATGTGATATATTTTAACAGGGTTATGCATGTATTGGGGAGCTATTTTATATTTATGTTGAAAATATGTGGAGAATGTTATAAAAAATATATTATTTATTGATAAAATGTAGTAATTTAAAGGTAAGTAAAATAATAAAGCAATGGAGAGCAATATATGGGAGTAGAGGTAGGAGAGGGTACAGATGGGTTTCAAATAAAAGCAGAGCCACCCTAGTTGACCATGCCATAAATTATGGTCTAGACAGAGAGTCTAGCCCAATATAAGAATTGTGCCACAGTCAGTGTCCCTGGACAACAAGTGCTCCAATCCACTGGTGGTGTGGCACAAAACGCTGTCTTTGGGACGCACAAGACTGAAAGGCTCCTATATTTTTTAAACTCCCTCAATGAAATCCACTTTCTGCAGGGTGATCAGGAGCAAATTGAGCGAAATTGTCCACTTTCACCATTCAGCACTGGTGCAAGAGTGGTTTGAGCATCACCCACATTTCAGGATGGTGTTCCTTCCAGCATATTCTTCTCTTGGAGATGGAAGGTATATAATCACAACCCTTACAACCAAGTAAATCTTCTTCAAGTGATGGAAGAGGCTTGTGGAGAATTTGAGACACAAGGATGGATCCAACGTTCACTGCTTTTTTTCCCCCCACGACGCATGACTTGTGAAAATATATGCTGTGATGTTGATGAAATTCTTTGTCCAGATGTAAATGAGAGGCAAGATTTATAAAGTTTATTGATTATATTCGAAGAACATGATTAAAGAACACGAAAAACATATATTTTCATTCATGTATTTGTGTATCTATAGCTGAATTTGTTATCAAATCAACAGAGAACACACTTGTAGTTTTGTTAGTATTTATTTTTGATAAATGCATTACTAGAATAAACTGCAGTGCCTTATTATACAGTGAATACTGAACTGTTTTGCTAACATGAGAGTGTGTTTAGTTTGCTGTTAATTGTTTTGAGAGCAACTACATTCATTTGGAGAAATGTGTCAAATAGATTGAGAAAAACTAACTGAAAAGTTTAGCTTTTATCTGAGGCTGCACCCACACCAGTAGGTGTCAGTATAAGCCAGCACAACATATAAAGTTACTAAGCGCACAAGGCATTCTGTTGTAGTTTTATGGCCGTTGTGCCTATTTTATGAGATACAAAGTCAATATCTTCTTCTGCTATTTTATCAGGTAAACACTACTAAATAAATAAATCTAATAATATCATTGATCGTGATACAAAATTCCAGTAGGGGAGAGAGGGGTAAGATGAGCCAGTGGGTAAGTTGACCCACCCCCTGTATCTTAGCATCTTATCATTTTATTGTCATGTGACCATATATTTTAGAACCACCCGTCATTTCTGCCAGACTGTGAAAAGGAGAAGCACTTTAAATACTTTCGTTGTAATTCTGCCTCATTTTCCCTTTTCTCGAGGACCACATAAGTAAAAAATGGCTCATCTTAACCCCACTCTCCCCTACATAGATGCAATATGGGAAAAACTGTTAGATAAAGTTGTTTAGTTATGATTATGTAAAAGACATACCGAAGTGTGTTTAAAATAGACCGATTTATGGAGCGGAGAGCAGAAAGGAAAAATGAAGGTCAAGTTAAAAAACAACAACAACAACAGCACATTATTGGTTACTAGACACTGCCTTTTATTTTCACACAATGCATTATTGTTTTTTTCCCCTAAAATGCCAGAAAGTGTTTAATCCCATAATGTTTAAAAAAATAAAACGGACGAGCAACAGCAAAAATAAGTGTGACTAAAATGACCACTAGATGGCAGCATATAAAAAGGGTAGGACAGGTTTCACCACCGCAAACTGCAACAAAATAAAAGGCAATGAACAGACGTAAACAAGATCTGTGTCCCTCAAAGCCAAGTGCATTTACATTATAATTGTATTTTAGTGTCGTTTCTTGAGAAGCCGGTCCCCCTGCGAAGACTTGTCATCAAATTAAGCAACTTTCACTAAAGTCATCGCAGTTACAAACTGAATTTTCAGCTCTTTCTGAGCTTCATCACGCAGTTATTGTTTCTGCAGCTCAGTTCACTTGTTTTTAATGTCTGGTTCGCTCACAGCAGCAAAATGTTCGCATAATCACCTTTAGGGAAAAGAGCAGACATTGACAGACAACTGTACAGACATTGACAAAATAGGCTTTACATTAAAAACATAATTGCAAATATAATTTTGAATGATTTTCTTTTCCTCTTTGACAGATAGATAGTCACTAGACAAGAATATTTAGACTTCATTTTTTGTCATTCTCTTTTGTTTTCTTAATGAACAAAAAAGCAGAAATAAATTGTGTTTTTTGACCAATACTGTACATAGAGTATTTTTATGGACTTCTTCCATCTCTAAAAAACCTGTCAGATTCACTTGGACAAAAGCAAATGTGAATATAAATGTGTTTGTGATTGTATGCAATCTTTTAAAAATACTTTTTATAGTTTGTATATGGAAAAAAAAGTGTGTGGCTATCGGTAATAATCACATCGAGAAGACAAAGGGCATAGGTCGTGTGATATAAATTATCAAGTGTATCTAAATTATGAATAACCTTCATCTGGACGGCAAAGTCCCTGTGGCATTAATGCGGAATTGAAGGGAGAGGCTGCGCGTTCACAATCCCTCCCCTTCCACTGTGGAGGCGGGAGCGCGCAATGAATTCTGTCCAAACTCAAGCGCGATGAGAAAACAGCCTCTGGACTGCTCAGCATCACACGGACACTAAAATGTATCATCTGCCGTCTGCGAACCAAAACAGCAGAGATTTCCAGCGGGATATAAAAGGCTACATCATGTTTTGGGATAATTTGACATCTGAGCATTAAATATTGCTTTTAAATTTCATCAAGTGTCGTGTTGACTGAAATCCGCGCGAGTGTTAGGAATATATCACTTACAGGTAAGGCAATATGAGAAAGTTTTTAAGCAACAATTTTCCAGAGTGTAGACAGAAACAAGAGCGAATAAACTGTAAAAGTGTGTTGTTTCTTTAAACTTTCATCAAAAGATTGTAAGGTTTGCATAGTTAAGTCGCTACAAATATCGAGATGTTCAAGACATTCGCAACACAAAGAAGTTTTAGTATTAAATGAAGCGCGTTTTCAGCACGCTGGACAGCGAACACGGTCCACGCGCGTCACGTTCTCGAGTCTTTGCTGCTTAGTCGTACGGGAACAGCAAGACGCTCGAGATGTCTTTTATCTTCATCTCAATTAGTCCTCAGGAACTTGTTTTCGAAAAAAAAGAGAGACTTAAATTATAATAAAAAAGCATTTGATTTTTGGTAACTTTTCAAAATAAATTTGTTTGACCCTATGATGTTGCATCAAGTGCTTTTATCATCATCATCATCATTTGCAAAGTTGTCAGTTCAGGTTATCACTTTAAATGACTCTTCTTTCATTTACATTTGTTCTTTGAGTGTGAAAAATACATAATTTGTACTGATCTGCATCTTCATGTGTGCTTGGCAGGAGCTGAAAATGGCAACCAAATACCTGATGCTCATTGCCTTGGGGACTGCAGTGATTGGCAGTGTGCACTGTTGCCCTCAGCAGTGTGCCTGCTCTGATAAATATAACCACCAGTTTGCAGATTGTGCCTACAAAGACCTTCTGGAAGTACCCGTGGGCTTGCCGTCCAATGTGACCACCGTGAGTCTTTCAGCTAACAAGATTAAAGTGCTGAAATCCAAAACCTTTATAAATGTGACCCAGGTGACCTCTCTTTGGCTGGCTCACAATGAAATTGTCACCGTCGAGAGGGACACCTTGGCTCCAATGATTCAGCTGAGAAATTTGGATATTAGCTATAACAAAATTGTGCATTTTCCATGGGAGGACTTGACCAATCTCACTGCCCCTGCAGATGTTAAAGATGAACAATAATGAGATGGTCAGTATCCCCAAGAATGCTTTTTCCAACCTGAAGGACCTGCGTTCAGTCCGTATTAACAATAACAAGTTTACCACCATCGTGGAGGGAACGTTTAATGCTTTGACTGCCATGTCCCACCTCCAAATCTTCCACAACCCCTTCATCTGCTCCTGCAAGCTTGAGTGGCTTAGGGACTGGATCATCAAATCCTCAATCTCAATCCCTGACCAAAACAACATTATCTGCGATGCTCCTTCCCACCTCAAAGGTACACAAGTCACTAGCATGCCCAAACTGGATTGCAAGGCCCCGTCTATGTCCATCACGTATCAGCCAAACATTGAAAAAACCGAACTCTATGAGGGATATATGGTCACGCTACACTGTGAAACAAAAGGAACCCCTAAACCTGATGTCACATGGGAAATATTCGCTTGGAAACCAACTAATTACGTTCCCTTTGCCTGCCATTGTCGAAAAAATTGAGATTCCAATTAATGGGCCGCCTACGAACACCAGGTTTCTTGTGTTTCAAAATGGCACCTTGATCATCCCTCGCTTGAGCAAGAAAGAAGATGGCAACTACACCTGCTCTGCTGTCAATGACATGGGAAAAGCTGAGAGCTCGGTGAGACTTGTTGTCGCAGCCACCAAAAAGCACACCATCAATTCAATGCCTGACACAAAATCACCCAGCCATTTACCAGAAGACAAACTTGGTTCAAAAGGCTCCAAAAACAGCGTTATTAAATCTGAGGAGAAGACAAAGAGCCTTTCACCAGGAACATCTAAAGAGCAAGTGGTGCATAAAGAGAAAATGGAAGAAGGGGCCGATAGTTTGCCGTTTGTTGGCAAATGTGGAATAAATGATGGTACGCAGTACATCTCCAACCATGCTTTCAACCTCAGCTTGGATGAACTCAAACAGTACACGTTTGATTTCGGGGTGATCGCTCTGGAAGTTTCAGAGACTGAGGCCAAAGTTCAGCTGAACCCTTTCCAGATGGCTAACGCAAAGTCAAACATTCACCTCAGTCAACAAGAAGACCTCCAAACTGTGAATAAGGAGCCATCCACCAAAAAGTCAGTCCAGGACATGTTGTACCTTTGCGTCAGTATTGGCAATGGACATTCAGTGGTGCAGTGGTCCAAAATAGAGGATGGCGTCAACGCCTATCGCTTTCAGCACCTCAAGCCAGGCACTAATTACACCCTGTGCCTCACCTATGGAGGCCAGGACTGTCAAGTCCAAGTGGTCTTCACAACCCGGAAGAAAATCCCATCTTTGTTTATTATAGTGGTAGTTAGCATTTTTTTGCTAGGTTTGGCAACCGTGCCCCTGATGGGAGCCACCTGCTGCCATCTGCTCTACACGTATCAAGGCAAGACCTACAAGTTGATTATGAAGAGACACAAAACCCAGATCAGATGGAGAAGCACATAGCGACGGATTTCGACCCCAGGGCGTCTTTTGTGGGATCTGAGAAGAATTTTAACCCGAGTGAGCTGGGAGAGGGCGAAGGCGAGGCTGATGGTGAGGAGGGAGATGGAGAAGGTGAGGACATCGAGGGCAGCGTGGTGACTGAGTCCATTCCCGAGTCACAATCCAAAACGCAGGAGGAGTTTGAAGTTGGATCCGAATACAGCGATCGGTTGCCGCTTGGGGCTGAAGCGGTAAACATATCTGCGGAGATCAACGGTAATTACAAACAACCCCGTTGAGATGTTTGTTCTTCATTTGCTCCGAAACACAATACAAAGGTGAACACGGACTGTCATCTCACGTAATACAGACACGCGCTGATAATCGCGCGCTCATTTTTACCTCAGCAAGTTAGCAGTAAGTGCATACGATGAGTGTTCATTATTACAAATAGGATTTTGAGATATATCGAGCGGACTGGACTTAATAAACAAATCTATCTTCAAAAGAAAAACCTCATAATAGCTACAATTCACTTTCCGTAAGTCTCGTCACTTTCGCATAATCGTACATTGTCTCAAGTAGCCTAGCATCCATTTTAAGTCATCGATATAGTGGACATCGAGCGCTTCTGAGGGAAATGTCACCCTGTTACTCTTTTCACAGCATGTGTGTGTCTGGAAAACGAACCAGGTCACCTTGAACAAAAAAAAAATGAGTTTGTTAAGTGTAATGTGGGATCCCAAAAATGTGTGATTTTTAATCTCTTTCTGCGAACGGGTGCTTTACAAATATCTCTCGCCTTTACGAATTGACTGAACGTGTCCTTTCTTCTCTTTGAGATAGCCTTTATTCGTGGCATGTCACACAAAAGTATTTTCAAGTGTGTTTTATTAGGGTACTATAGACTGTAGATATTCAATGTCAATTTGTGATGTAAGCCAAGTAATCTGAGAAAATGTTCTCTCTTTTTTTATAAATATAAATGGTCCGTTTTTACCATCAGTCGATCTGACATCGAGTGTCCAGTAAATTGACGCATAGTGGCTTGTTTCGTGTCCAGCTGTCCAATGATGTTGTAAAAATACTCGAACCTTTTAAAGATTTTGATATGATTTTATGTACGTGACCTTAATAAAATATTGAACGAACGAATATAGCCTATGGGAAATTTTTTGCAAATATAGAAAAGTGTTTTTATAGCTTAAATGTGGGCAAGCTTTTCAGCACAAAACCACACAACTTATACTATGATGATAAAATCATAAATAATTTGTGTGTTCGCTGGATATTGAACGTTGGCAAGGAAATGTCTTGCGAAACGCCGTCCGGAAGGAGAACAGGTAAACCACTCACGTTTATTTTTTGCTTTTGTTTTAATTCTCAGAATTAAAGTGATTCATTTAGATTTTGTTTTTCTGAAACGAATATTTGAAAATAAGTGTATAGAGAGCCTGAATATAACCTATAGGACAATTATAAATATTTATTAGACACATTTAAACCCACGAAATCATTTTATCTAATTATTTTTCGTCATGGACATATGAATTCACTTGCTTGAGAAAACTGAAGGACAGAACAAATGAATGATTTCGCAGTAGTCATTTTAAATATTCAATAACACTATAAGTGAATATCGAACGAAAATCTTTTCACAGTGTTCAAAATTTCGGCACTGAAATGAAAGCATAATATTTTGTGAAAGTGAATTATAATTTGAATGGCTTTCTTTTTTCTTAAAAAAAAAAAAAAAAAAAAAAAACAGAATATGAAATCATGCGTTTGATTGTACGCGACGCAGGAGAGGGCACTATTTCCCTTAATTCAACACAGTGAACAGATTTTTTAGTTTTAATATTTATTTAATTTCAATCACAAATATGCCACAGGTAGCAGAATAAGACATAATAGAGGGAAATATCAAAATTAAGTGTCAAATGTAACAGCGAGACAGATTGTATTTATATTTTGTCAGAGATGAAAAACAATTGCAATACAATTACAGTAGATTTTGTCTTGATAAGAATCAACCCATAATGGACATTATTGGTTTCATCTGTTGGTTTACTATAAGAACATTCTCACCACTGATAAAAGTGACACTAATGAGTGCAAAAATGAGTGGAAATGAATAGTTCATCAATTTGCAAAAGAGCAGAACCTGTACATTCATAAATAGTCACACATACTAACCTCGCATCAAGCGGTTAGATTGGAGTTCAGTGCCAAACTATATTTCCTGATACTCTAAGTCCAAGACGGAAAGACAGTCTCACTCAGACATGCAACAAAAGACACAGCATATCCATCCATCCACACACATGTGCAAAGGATTCATTAACTACAACTGCTTGAAGTTCTTCCTGAGGCACTGAGCTGTAAGTGCACTTGGCTAAAACACATGTGCTTCTCTGCTACACCAAAGCAAATAATACTATCATCAATATCTGGCCAGCAGCCATTAAGTATTAAGAGGCTGGGGGGTGGGGGGTGATCTCCTTCTCCGCATTGTGATTTTCAGTCCTCAGTTGTTGGGTGGCGGCGCTTTCCGCCTCCTTGCTAGGCTCCTTGATGCTGCCTTCCTTTTTGCTGCCCTCCTTAGAGGTCCGGTTGAGGGCTCCGTTGATGAAGCTTTCAGAACTCTGACACTGGAAATGCTTCCTGGAGCCCACCAAGGACGGGTTGTTGACCAGCGTGTAGAGGAGCTGCCAGTGCGCTCGTGCCCGCTTGGCGTTGGACACCTTGTTCTGTTTCTTCTCTTGCTGGACCAGTTGAATACCTTTAAATGTTGAACACATAAGAAAGAGTCAACATATTGAAAAAGCTTAGTCCCTTCCAGTCATTACTGATAATATATATATATATATATATATATATATAATATATATATACAGACACACACACACTATATATGTGTGTGTGTGTGTGTGTGTGTGTGTGTGTGTTTTGAATGAACTGAGGGAACAAATGATTCAATGGATCCTTCATAAGGAGAACCATTTACTTCACTCCTGAATTAATTAGCTGTTTGAACAAATCGAATGTATGAATGAATGAATGAATTACTGAACCATTAAGACATTTACTGCCAATTTCTTATTTAGAGTATAATTTAAATTAAAAATAATTTCATATTTCCATATTAACAAAATAAATAAAAATAAAACATTAAAAGGTAAAGTTCACCCAAAAATAAAAATTCAGTCATCATTTACTCAACCTCGTGGTCCAAAAGTTTGTGTAATAAATTCTATTTTGAATCAAATGAAATATTTCTTTCTGAAGCTACTATTTTGTAATGTCTACTTGATGCTTTACACAATAATGAGTTTAAACTGTCTTGCGATTAATTAATTGTGATTAATTAGATTAATTAATTGCCATATCATGTAATTAGATTTTAATCGCTTGACAGCCCAACATGCAAACATACGTCCCGTTTATGATTCACAACAAAGAACCTGCTCATAAGAGTCATTTGTTCAGTAATTGAACATCTCTGGTAGCGTTGTACTGTATGTTTTTGATTCACTGAAAAGAACCAACTCATATGAGTCCTTTGTTTGTGTTTTGGTCACGATTGAGGCTATAGTCTATTTTTGATTTACTAAAATGAACCGACTCATAAAGAGTCATTCGTCAGGGAACCACACTGGTCGCACAGTACTGTACTGTTTTCTAATTAATTAAAAAGAATCGACTCACAATAAACATTCGTTCACGATTGGGACTTCACTGGTTGCGATGTACATTTGTGTGTGCAACTTTCCCCCAAGGTTTCCTGGTTATAGCGGGACACGGCCCTGATAACACATTTACATCACAGAGACGTCTATTTGATGTCTGCATTTCTGCAAGATGTATTTTCTCATCTGCAACATGTCTCTAAGATGTTTCCTGTCAGACGTTAAATAGACATTTAGAAAAAGTCTTTAAGATGTTTATGATTCAGAATGTGTGCAAAACTGCTTTTTCTGAGACGTTTATTAGATGTTTATACACAACAGATAATTTTCCAGATGAAGTGCTCTTTAGCAGACATCTTAGAGACTGTGCTATCTGGGTTTACTGCTATCCAGAAGCGGTGCTGGAATTTGTACTCTTTCCGTCTTAAACTATTAAAAAGCAAATCTTTATTTCAATAAGACTGCCCATTCTTTAAAACACCTAAAATAAACACAGTTAATGCAAATAAATATCGTCCAAAGAGCGCTACTTCATAACAATATAGCACTGTAAAAGTAGGTCTAACCGCAAACCACAATATCACAGTGAAACATGGAGAGTGTAAGAACTATGAGCCACACACATACGAAACAGTCAATTACAGAGCTCAGTCAGTGTAACAGACCAGTTTTTGTCAGATAATTATTACTGTATGCAAATACAAACATGCAAATATGATTCCTCCAGTTTTTGTATGCAAAAAGCATCACATCTGTAGGTGTAAAATCAACAAAAAGACAGGGCTTTTATAATGTGGAATATACACCATCTGCTGCCTATCATCCTGCAAAAACCTAAAGCTGGCAGATTTGTCCTGCCCTAACAGCTTTGACTTGACAAGACACACATAAAGCTCTAATTTTATCTCCGCTCAGCTGTATGAAAGGAACTGTGAATTTACGGAGGACGTTCACACTATGGACCCAGACGTGTACTCTATGACATGTCTGATTGAGCAGTAGCAGGGCCGAGGTGAGTTATTGCACATCAGGGCCCAATTTATCCTGACAAATTTAATCATTGCGGGAACGCTCGCCTGCTGCGTGCGAGGCAACATGATGAATCAATTATTCTAAAAACAAGGCCAACCAGCCGTCTGTGCATATACACATGAATCACCCAGGAGAAATCAAACAGAGATCAATATGAATCTTGGCTTCAGTCAGAGATTTGACACAGATGATCCAACATCATTTTGCACTGCTTTCTGTTTGGAAATGCATTAAAAATAGATGAAATTAGTCTGTTCTTTTAAAAATGGTATTAGTCTGAACACTACCGGGTACTGGGAGGTCAATCTGTTTAGAGTCTGCGACAACTGCAGTATAATCAATCACAGTCAACTAATAACTGATTAAATATATAAATAAATAACCAAAATGATTAATAATTAAATTATTTTTGGATATATAACAAAGTTATTAATAAGTTATTTTAAAAATAATAATTTTTTATTATTATTATTATGGTAATTAGCCGTGGATTATCCGTTACTTATAGTATATAATAATCCTAATGCAAGAATTTTTATGCATAGTCAGTTTATTATATATATAAAATACTCATTATTATTTATAATTATCAGTACAAATAATTTTGGACGTGAAAAAATTTTTTTTTTTTTAATTGTGTTTTACATTTCTTTTTTATCATTTATTTTAATTTCTTTTTTTATCAATTATAATAATAATAATTTATAAGAATTTTATTAAGTGTTAACAATGAGATTATGTGGTTTTTTAATAATCAATTAACACTGATTTTGTTATTTTTTACAAGATGGACAAAATTTGTCACTAAAAAAGTCATTTGGTTTAACCAAATTCAGTTTTACCGAATGACAATATTTTCAAACAATGCTAACAGGCTGATATCTAGCTATCTAGCAAAAGGACAATTAAACATTTTATATTTAGTACAAGTTTTTAAAATATTACAACATTTTCCATAAATGTATTAGTGGTTGTACCGAATGACCTGATGTTTGGGAATGCGTATGAACAACTGAAAACATTAATTTGTCAAATAGTTAAAAGAGAGTTAGTTACTTTGCAGGTGTCTGAATGATGACACATCCTGTCACATGATACTGACCGCAAGACTTGATCCAAAATGGTCCCTTTTTATTGGTTACTCCGAATGACATCAATGAAATTCATTTTTCTGGACATTCTTTCTCATAACAAAGCAACGACTTCTACGCATAATTTTAATACCATTTTGCACTATGTGATATATGATGTTATAAAATCATGCCAGAAAAAAAAAATACATTTATTACATTTTAAGATATTTTACCTACAAATGAAATGGCTGTATTGGCCTTTGGACGGTTAAACCCAATGACCTTTTGACACTTCAAAATCTTTAAAATACCTTTATATGTAGCAAAATATAATTAAAACCTTTTGGATTCAATAAAAGAGTTGTAGTTGTACTACCTTACATACTTTGGATGTCATATCTTTGTTTTTTATTACTATTAAAGTACTGTTTTACATTTAATTTTTAATATTATTTATTTTAATTTATTTTATTATTATTTAACTTATAATTATGGTAATTATTAGTATAAATAATAGGTGGTTGTACACATACACTCGCTGACAATGCTCAAATTGAATCAACACAGCGCAGATTTAAAACAGTAACCACATCCTCAGTCTAAATGAATAAGCCTAAAAGCTTTGAGTTTGAGACCAGACTCTGGAACAGGTTGCTCTCAAGCAAATGGTATGTAATCATTTTGTTGTCATGAACTGAAGTAATAAAGAAATAAAACCACAGACCTTCTTCGGCATCTCGCATCCTCTGTGCGGAGAGACTGTCCTGACCTGTGGTTTGCAGCAGCAGTCCGCAGAAGGCCTTCATCACGGGGTGAGACTGGCTGACCTCAATCTTCAGGTAATGAGCGTAGCAGCGGTAGCCTGCAGAAAGACCACAGGGGGTGTGAGCCCGACTACCAAGAGGCAATCTACATCCAAATTACAATCACATCCAATGTCTGACACTGCAGAGGTTTCTATTAACTGAGGTAGCAATCGATTTTCGGTGTGGCACTTTTATCAGAAACATCAGTATATGGTAGAAGTATAACTACTATTTGCATAACTACAAATCCGGCTTAAATCTGATTCTATAACATATATATTTAAAAATGTGTAAAAAAAAAAAAAAAAAAAAATATTATGCCTCAGTGTCTTCTTTCATGTACCGGTAGTTACTTTTATTCTATAAAAGCAATACATTGGGGGGTAGTTTTGCTGTAAACGAGTGCACTCTCGCTCTGAATCCAGTCGCAGTACCTGGGTCAAACGCCTCCACGCTGCGGTTCAGAAGGCTGATGTCCAAGCGTCCTAAGTGGACTATGTTGAAAAGGGCAGTGATGACTATCCTCCAAATGCCCACTACCACACCAACCATGACATTAACCAGGAAACACATGTAGCTGAGGAGAAACAGACTCCCTCTGCAGAGAAACACCAAATCTAATTCATATAATAAAGATACATAATAAAGACAAACATATAAATAAACATAAAATTAAAATAAATAATAATAATTATATATATATATATATAATATATATATAAATCATATTATAAAAAATACTATATTGATAATTTGATTTTACTGGTGTCTAAGTGTACAATTATATTTTATATTTTTTAATTTTAATTATTATATTATATTTTTATATATGATATATATATAATATATATATAATTTTATATATATATTATATAATTAATATATAATAAAACATTTAATTATATTTAATAAAACAAAGGTAAGTAATAAACATATTAAGGAGTTAAATTATGTAATTTTATATATATATATATATATATATATATATATATACACACACACACACACCACACACACACACACCAAATATAAATATATAAAAAATTTATAAACAATATAAACATTATTTTAACTAATAATTTATCATTATTTTATATAATAAAAGTAATAGATATATATTAGATATATTAGGTTGCCTTAAAATTTTGAGTTCATTGAAATTAAAAATTTGAGTTAATACAATGAAGGCGATTAGTTTAATTAACAGCAACTCAAAATATTATGTTATCTGAACCACATTCATTATTTAAGTTGATTTGACAAAAGAAAAAATGTCATGATAACAAATCATGAAAATACACTTTTTTTTTTTTTACAGTGTATACAATATAGACTTAAATATGTAACTATTTAAATGTTATTAGTAACAACAACACAAAAATAAAACCACGTTGAACATTTTTGTGTCTGGAATTTCTGTTACTCAATATAAATTTCATAATCAACGATATACAGAAAGGTAGATTGTTTTTATTGTTGGCCAATCAGTCATGGCCTGCCAGATGGTATATGTAGACGCTACACTAACATTAAAAGCAATAACCAGTAAGAGCCAGATGTTTTGGCTGTGTCGTAACATAAATTCGCACCTGTTGTTCAGATCTCTTGTCCCTGCATCCTTCCTGATGAACAAAAACCTGGAAGTCACGTGCTGGATCAGTGCAGCCAGGAACAGCGTCAACCAGAAAGGCCTTCAGCAAAGAGAATATGTCAGTGAGAACCATCTTAAGAGGCACTTATCTAATTGCTCGGCTTCATGGCATATGATAAGAGATGACTGATAGGAAAGCTCTAGTAGAGATTCGTGGCTTACAGGGTCACGACCCTGGAGTCACAAGGAGGACAGAGGGGATGTTGGCTTCCTCAAGGCCACATGCGATGAGGTCACCGTCATCATCTAAAGTGAGAAGAGTGAAGGCCACTCACCACATGTTGCCGATAATATGGAACAGCATGAGATTTGTTCCATAGAGAATGGGGATGATGATCAGGAAGACGGCGAACAGAATGCAGATGAAGAACACCAGAGTCTGGATCACCATGCCTGGACACAAAGACACACAGAGCCACAATCAGACATGCTCATATACAAGATATTAGTTCAGAAGGGTTACACTTGAAAAATAAATAAAAATGAAAAAATAAATTAAAATTATATTTATACATAACCTATTAATTATTTAAAGTCCCCCTGTGGTGAAAATCAAGTTTTTAATGTTGTTTATATGTCTATGTGGTCTTTTCAATATGCTTTAAGACAACCCATGTACAAACGTATCAGACCTTCGTTCATCTTCCGAACACAAATTAAGATATTTTTGATGAAATCCGATGGCTCAGAGAGGCCTACATAGCCAGCAATGACATTTCCTCTCTCAAGATCCATTAATGACTAAAACATATTTGAATCAGTTCATGTGAGTACAGTGGTTCAATATTAATATTATAAAGCGACAAGAATATTTATTGTGTGCCAAAAAAACAACAACTAAATAACGACTTTTTAACAATATCTAGTAATGGGCGATTTCAAAACACTGCTTCATGAAGCTTCGGAGCGTTACGAATCAAATCAGTGGTTCGGAGCGCCAAAGTCACGTGATTTCAGCAGTTTGGCGGTTTGATACGCAACCCGAATCACTGATTCGACTCGTTTCATAAGATTCATAAAGCTCTGAAGCAGTGTTTTGAAATTGGCCATCACTAGATATTATTAAAAAGTCGGTTTTTTTGTTGCACAAAAAATATTATCATCGCTTTATAATATTAATATTGAACCACTGAACTCACATGAACTGATTTAAATATGTTTTTAGTACCTTAATGGATCTTGAGAGAGGAAATGTCATTGCTGTGAATGGAGGCCTCACGGAGCCATCGGATTTCAACAAAATATCTTAATTTGTATTCGGAAGATGAACGAAGGTCTTACGGGTGTGGAACGACATGAGGGTGATTAATAAATGACATTATTTTCATTTTTAGGTGAACTAACCCTTAAATAAGTGTTTCCTAGTATTTTGTTTGGATATTCGATGTATATATAGAAATTTGTTTTATCAAAAAATAATAACATTCATCATGTATGATGGATTTTTTTTTATTGTTTGCTGATGTACGAAGTATGGAGTTTTAATTTCAAAATTAAAATAAATACATAAATTAAAATAAATACATAAATGAAAAAAATATATATAAATAAATAAAAAATAAATACAATCAATCAATCAATAAAATAAATAAAAATAAATGCTTAAATACATACAGGGCTTGACATTAACACCCGCAAACCCGACAAATGTGGGTGGATTTCAGCAGTGGCGTGTAACGCAGTCACTCCTACTAGCCACTTTGGTGGGATGAATTTTATATAAAATATACATTTTTAAATTGTAGTCTTTTAAAAAGGCATCTGAAATAATAAATTAAGTGCAATGTAGTGTTATCAAAAATATTGATTTTTTTGATACATAACGATACTGAAATATCTGAAACGACAGCGAGTCGACACACAAACCCGCCTCCCCTCACTAGTTTCATTTGCTCCAGAGGAATATTGTTGGTGTTACAGGGCTTGAATTTCGGCGCGGGATTGCGCACATTGCGCATAATTTTACACATTTCCTGAGATTTCTGTGCTCACACCCAAAGAGCACCACATAAAGCCGCCTCTCAGTACTGAATTGAGTTCTTTCAACACGGTCAGTTATGTTTTAACGTAAACAGTTTAAAGAAAGAAAACGCATGTGTAACAGTATAATGGATCCGTGCGTCAGGTCTTAAAGTGACAGCAGCCGAATATACCGAATATATATAGTAACTCCAGAAAATATTAGGTACAGTGGCTGCTGAGCAAAAAAGTTAATGTCAAACCCTGCATACATACATAAAAAAGTTTTGTTTGCTCCAGTACTCAAATTTAGGCTCCAGTTAGCAGGTGAAAGCTAAGTTTATAATAATAAAGTAAATAAAAGGTTTTACTGTCAGTCTTAAAAAAAGGTCTTTCAGATCTATTTATTCTCATACTTTTATACTATAATGCAAATAATTATACCTTGAGAATGAGGGAGTTTCTCAAACAGACAGGTTTTACATGCAGTACAGAGAAGAAATGTGGTCTCACCGAGACAAATGAAGGCAGCTTGGTAGCTGGTGTAGCCCATCCAGCAGACCAGTGCGGGCCGAGATGGTCGAATACTCCTGTGGCAGTTATACACATTAAAGATGTCTCCTCTGTACAGTCCCTTCAGGTTAGACCTGAGACAACACAGAGACACCATTCAGAGCTTTAATAGACACACAGCATCTGCGCAAATGCATGTAATGGGGACGTTTCTTTATCAAGAAGGAACTGAGATGGAATTGCATGTCGCAGAGTCAAACTGCCATTAATGACATTTAAAAACCCAATTTGAAAAGTCATTATTTTTAATCTGGTATTCCTGACTGTAATTACCTCTTTCTCATTAGCCTAGTAAATGATTTTTCCAGTGTTACACCTCCAGCTAGCTCTTATTCATAATAGACGCAGTTATGATAAAGAGAAAATTATTAGTAATGCATTCACATATGTGTGTGAGGACCAATAAAAAAAAGAGAGGAAATATGTCATTAAATCTGGCAGAGGTAAACTGGCAGAGTTACTCACATATTAGAGTTATACATACACAATTACAAATGACAAAAAACTAAAAAATACATTTAAAAATATTTTTAAATACATATATTAATTAATATTATAAAATATTTATATTTCTAATATTAAATTAAATAAATAAAAGAAAATACATCAAAAATTTATATATTATAAATTATATAAATTAAATAAATAAAACTAAAATACACATTAAAATATTGAATATTAAATACATTATATATATATATTATAAATATTTATATTTATAATATTAAATCAAATAAATAAAACAAAGAATACATTTTAAGTGATTTAATATTAAATATATAATATGCAACATTAATATATTATAAATATATATTTAAATATTAAATTAAATAAATAAAAGAAAAATACATGTTAAAATATTGAATATTAAATACATAATATTTAATATTAATATATATTATATAAATATTTATATTTATAATATTAAATCAAATAAATAAAACAAAGAATATTTTTTAAGGGATTTAATATTAAATCTATAATATTTAACATTAATATATTATATAAATATTTATATTTATATTAAATTAAATAAATAAAACTAAAAAGCATTTTTAAAATATTTTATATGAAATGCATAATATTTAATATTAATACATATTATATAAATATAAATATTTATATTTATAATATTAAATCAAATAAAAAAGTTACAATTGTTTTTTATTTTTGCAAAATAAATACATTGATTTAAAATATTGAAATTTTGAAATTTTAATTTGATAATTTGTTTCTGATAAGTAGTTTGATTAAATTAAATAAATATAAAACATATAATTTATATCTAAAATAAAAATAAAAAACAATTAGCAATCATAAAGTCTATTTTGACCTCAGAAACTTCTGAAGTCTTTTCTGCCCATTTCTCACTCCAAATTTATAAAATTTACCTAGTAAACTTGCTTCTACTTACACATATTTGTTTCAGCATTTCAAACTGGGATAGTAAAAAGTATTTTAACATCTAAAAAAGACGGATTAGGATGTGACATCTGTAGTTTTTAGTATCACCTGTGCAGGACCATGGACCTCATGAGCATGAACAGGTTGACCAGGCAGGCCAGGGTCACCGCTGACAAATAGCAAACTGAAATAAACACAATCACATGAGCCGGAAAGTCAATGTCAGAAGCACAAGTATGTACTCACGACCTCAGCACTTTTTCCCACTGACTGATTGGAAAACGAGTCTTGCTACAGTTCAGCACTCGGCTTTGCTGACTGCTTCATTATTCAACTGTTGATTTACATGGGTATTTAAAGCTGAGTGAAAGTGAATGCATGCGAATGATTAGACTGCATGCAGTAGATGCACTGATGCACACAAACCTCTGGATCAATGCAAGTGATTCAACAGAGAGCTCACATTTGCATGGCTGTGTTGGTATACATTAGCTTATCAGAGATCATCATTTAACCTGTTCTAGCCAACTGCACTGATCCAAATGACTCCAGCTTTCTTACTGTAATATATCTAAAAAAGCATAATAGGGGCACTTTAAATTAATACAACCTTAAAAAGGCTTCAGAGGGTAATTGCGAAGCCCACATGAAATCTGTACACTTGTTTTTTGTGATTATTGTGGAGAATCAGCAGGATTTCTGTGAACTAGATTTTAAAAAAAGCATTTCAATTAATCACTTTGCTTATACAAGGGGATGGAAGTATGTAGAATTTAATAAATGATGTGCGTTTGAATTCTGCTTGAATTTGTGGGCACAGATTCTGTGTAGGGCCTAAGTATAAGAAGCATAAAAAGACAACTGACTCACTTTCAACACACCACAAATAGTACATTACAATCCTGACCACCTCCTGACGGTCATCTGACAAGATGATATTGAAACCAGCCAACAGGAAGGCAATGTTTTCATCCACTCCTCTACGGACGATGTGTAGGGTGGGCAGCACTCCTGAGATCAGCAAGAGCGCCATCTAAGAGATTCGGAGATTTGAAAGAATGGAAAATTACTCGGAATACTAATATGATACTTTTGCCATGTTAAAGGAATTAGAAGTGCATTAATTATCCCTTTTAGACAGAAATAACTCAAAAACGGGCATGTGTTTACCTGATAAAGAGCAATGAACGCCACAACCACAGAGATCGCTAGTTTCAAAGGGAACCTAAAAACTGATGGAAAAGAAACAATAAATTAATACATACACGAGCATTCAAAAGTTCTGGTTTGTAAGTCTCTACTGCTCACCAAGGCTGCATTTATTTGAACAAACATATAGGAATATTGTGAAATATTATTACAATTTAAAATAACTGTTTTCTATTTGAATATGTAGTAAAATGTAATTTATTCCTGTGATCAAAGCTGAATTTTCAGCATCATTACTCCAGTCTTCAGTGATCATGATCCTTCAGAAATCATTCTAATATAATGATTTGCTGCTCAAGAAACATTATTATTATCATCAATACATTTTTCAGAATTCTTTGATGAATAGAAAATTCAAAAGAACAACATTTATTTGGAATTTATTTAGTTTTTATTGTTTGATCAATTTTTGAATTTCTTAAAATAAAAAAAACCTCTAACTGTCTCCAAACTTTTGAACAATAGTGTATATTTTTTACTGTATAACTTTAGGTTTATCAAAAACATTCAAATGTAATAGTTACCATCCTCTGGTGTGTAGATGTAAGACTTGACAGCATCTCTGAGTCTTTCAAGTAGTTTGGGTTTTGATGCGCTGGAACTGCAAAGCAGCATAAACAAGAACAAGAAAACACAATTTAATATAATTCTATAATAATACCCCTTCATTTTCTTTCGAATGCACAATTAGACATTTAGTAGATGCCTTTATCTAAAGCAGGGGTGTCAAACTCATTTTAGGTTGACCATGTGTGGGCCGAATTAATAATAATAATAATAAAAACCTTAGTACGCTGATAGTTGCGTTAATATTAACCATATGAACAACAAATTAATTTGCAAGAAAACTAGTACACTGCTCCTTAAAACTGCATTTGTTTTTACAGCGAAAAGACTGTTACATTTTTAAAATAATGCTTTTTTAAATATTTTTTTATTAGTGATGCACCTATTTTGATTATTCATGGCCAATTCCAATTTTTGTTTAGAAGCAAATTCGCCGATTCTGATACTGGTTGCGGATTTTTTAAAAAGCAAATTTATTTGTTGTTTATTTGTTCAAAAAAATGTGTAGCTCTCTGATATTAGAGGCAAACACTGCATTTTTTTTTATCACAATCCCAACAAGCATGAGCAGTTGTTTTTAATTTAAATTATTGTATAATTTCAAGATTAACAGCAAAAACAGCATGGTCTGACTTTAGCTTTGTGAAATTATGCTACATAAGACACCTGCACAAAACAAAATCAGCAGACAGACTGAATGAAAATGCAAATTCACTCTCTGACAGTAGGTGGCGCTTATGGAACAGCATTGATATAGCGATTTATGACCAGTGGACTAGTGCATCTCTATTTTTTTTATTATAGTAGTCAACATTTGAAGTGGATCAAAACCTTTCATCAGGTACAACTAGGACAACTTAGTTCTTAGGACAATTTTGATTAACTTTTTTGATCCACTTCAAATGTTGACTACTGTAGTTCAAATCATCCGCAGGCCAGATTGGACACCTTTGTGGGCCGTATGTTTGACACCCCTGATCTAAAGCTCGGTTCGGCTCGCTTCACTTTTCCACTGTGTGGTATGTCGCAGCTCGGTTTGCTTTTCCACTGCAGTTCGTACCGCTTCAAAGTGGGTGGGATTATAGATTGATTATTATAGTTGCGCCACCACCTTGTCTACTGACCACGATACAGATGTTTCTTTTTCCAAGTTGCGTATGTCGGCCGTTTAAAGCAAGTCATTTAAAAAAGTTGTGCAAACAAATACTGCGGTGGTTGTTGCTGACTATTTAAATCTAAAAGGTTTGGTGTCTCGTATCGCAAATCCAATGACGCTGATAGTGTCTCTGCGGATGCTGCTATTCTCTCTGACCAATCAGTGATCTGCAGTGTTTTCACATCACATTTTAGTATCGGTACGGCACACTTGGAACCTCAACCGAGGTGGTACTATTTAAGCGAGCCTTACTGAGCCGTACCATGCAGTGGAAAAGCACCATTACAGTACAAATATTACTTTGCACAATGGCTTTTAATGGGATTCGAACCTACAACCTTTGAACAACCAGTCCAGATCTTCAACCTCATGGCCTCTTGGTATTTAAGGCACATGTGAAGTTTGTTGATATATAGACCTTATGAATATAACCCTTTTCAGCGCTGCACTCATTGTGTTCTGTTTTCCGGTTTGTATTTCCACATCATGAAGGTAAGATCTTACGGATTTATGAATGAACCGCTCATTTTAAAATCTAGTTATGACATCCACTTCAAACATTACAATGCTCATGATAACTTCCGTTAACTCTACAATAGGTAAATCCAGCTAACTACTCTTCGACAGCGATGCCATAATCCAGAGCTACCCCAAAAACGGAAGTTCAAAACACAATTCACAATAAAGTTGGCTGCTAATGTCTATCTTCCTCAGATAATTTCCATATTTACCAAAGGATATTATCCCTTCATTACATGCATACTTAGACCTTGCTAAAGCCAGAGATGAACAAACTTGAAGTTTTCCAAATATGATGCCTGCGGCTGATTAGGGGTTCAAGCGCGTAGTGTTGAAACTCTATTGTAATTGTTAAAATTTCCAAGGATCAGCATTCTCCCCTAAATGTAATCGGGCAGACCAAACTGTAAGTCGTAGAGACTTAAAACTTTGAGGGCTGGTAGTACTCACACCGCCTACAATGTCACCAAGACTCACCCCGATCGGCCTGACGGGGGCGCTACAGCGGTGAAAAGTATGAAATCGTGTATAACTCCTGAACCGTTAGGCATAGACTCAAGTGTCTTATATCATTGGAATCCTTGACTCAAGATGAAATGCATGCCTTGGATTCGCTCATTGTGAAATTTTCTGGAATTTTGGATTTTTTGAAAAACCTACTTTTACGAACTAGTCCTAGGTTTTTGGCCCAATCGGAACCAAACCAGTGCTGTAAAATTGTCTGACAGTCAATAATTATTAAAAAAATGGCTATAACTAAGCAACCGCTAGTCTGATTGACTTGAAAATACAGTGCATACAGTGTCTTTGTTTGAGGTGCCATGATTGTTTATGAGGACATTGACATATCTCAAAAAACATGTCCGCCATCGGCCAATGAATTTTGAGCAGCTATCAGACAAGGTTAACGGAGGTCGATTGGAATGAAACTCGCTGGGCCTGTTCGACTCACAACCCTAGAGGCCTGTGAGAAATTCGAAAGAAATCAGCCACCAGGGTTGCCTTCGTGTTTTTCACATGCTTAAAGGATTGCGTATTGCACAATCGATTGCATCGAATCGTTCGTTAAATGTTCGATTATTTCAAAAACCAACTTTGGCTACTTAGTCCTAGGTTTTTGGCTCAACCTCGATAACTGTTAAAAAGCTTTAAAAACTATATATTTTCTGTAGATAAATTACCTGTATTGGCTGTAAATGGTCTTTTCTATCTATGATCGAGATGGTTACAGGCTTGCTAATTAAAACATAATACCTTTTCACACGTTCCTTAAAGGCCTTAAAACGATTGAACCCCGATAACTGCTGCTTGCAGCTATATTTCTATCTGTGTCCCTCTATGATCAGATCCGAAACCGAGTCATCCGGGAGAGAAATGATCATAAATAGACGAATGAAGAAGCGATCCAGCAAAGGAGGATGGTTTGGGTGGTTCGGCCAATCGAATGGTCTGTGGAATGCCATACCGGCTCCCTTGGCGACAACAACCGGCTGTCTGGTTGGTGCAAATACCCGCACGGAAGAAGACGTGGATCAAACACACTGAGGAAGATCTGAGGAATATGTGGCTCAAACTCCTTGACGCCAAGAATTTTGCCATTGATTGCCATTGAATGGCATTATGAATGAAATTCGGAATCCTGCAGCACCCACTGCAGTGTACGCGCTCCGAGGACAGACCCGGCCAGCTTGGGATGTGAAGTTAAGTGAAGTTGCTTTCCTATGTAGACACAAAGGAGTTTCCATGGAACAGGAAACATTTCCTCACGTGGCTCACAGGACTATTTTCAATGACATTCCAGATATATTTTTTGCATGAAGAAGATCAGCATCTGTACAGTACAGACAGACTGAATGACATTAGCTCACGATTGAGACTCTAAAGACTGCAGGGCAGTGGCTGATCACTATCTATGACTCTTTGCATAAGTCAATTTACAGAAGGTGTGATTCATCGTCTGTCAATGAAAATGAGGAAGGAAGTAGTCTTTGGATAATATCCCATCTACATGGCTATTGTGCAGTGCTCTGCTTGCTTTGAGAGAAAATACCTCACCTTTTCTTTCCTTTAGTGGAATCCATTCCATTATCAAAACGGTTTCATAAGATTAATTTACATGCTGTCAGCATTATAACTGGCACTTTCCATTAATAAGCAACAGAACAGGGTGTGAAATGATTAAAAAACAATTCTTGAGGTCAAAATGTCTTGTCCAAGGTCAAAATGGTCCGTCCAAGAAGGTGCTGAACCTTCAGAAAACGTTAACCTCAGGAGGTCAAACTAAAGTTTTACTTCTTGGCTGTGACAGTAATAATGAAAATAATAAATAAAAATAATGTGCAACAATATTCAAGGATAGTGTCAGCTCACTGTGAAAGTCTTGTTATGGGTTACTAGTATAATTTCTGCTGCTTTAATTTTTTTGGGTTACTAAATAAAGGTGTCCACAAAAGTGGGCCTCACCTGATTTTGGTGGGCTTTTTCTTCTTGAGAATCTTCTTCACATAATCTCGGTAATAACTGCTACTGAGGTCCTGTGGAAAAAAAAAAGACTTTTTGAATCATTTGATAGCAACATTCATTCTGTATGGAATCTATCAAATCTAAAACAGTGTCTATCATACAGCTTGACATGACCAAAACTTTGCTTGCTTGCATTATAGACAAATAGGTAATTCTGAAAAATGTTTTAGATTTGTCAAATCGTTTACTTGCAGTTTAGACGCTTTGCGAGGGAATTGTTCCTCTTATTTCATCCAAACTTATTGCGATTATAGCTGAATAGCACTGGCATTGTGCGTTTCGTGTGGGAAAACAGCACGCTGTTTGTGTAATGTCCTCTGTGAGTCAAACATAACCCAATCCCATTGAGCTGCTTACAATGATTAGACCTCTGGAATGCAGGTGCCGAATTTACAAACTCCCCTCTGCCTTTCCATGTTGCTAAGTCCCTCATTATGAATTAACGCAGTGGTGCTTAACTGGTGGGTCATGACCCTAAAATGGGTCACAGGTCTGTTCTGACAGGGTGCATACAGTACAGCACGGAAAAATGATGGATCAGTGACAAATAAGACAAATAGATCCATGACAAATAAGAGTGTCCATGATAAAGAAAATGAAAACATTTTTTAAATCTAGCTTAAAACATGTGGCAAGTTCTTAGAAATGTATTTTCATAATAGTTTCATGTGTTTTTGAAAACTTTTATACCATTTTCAAGAAAATGTTCAATTTAATGATTTTAAAAATATCATTTACTTAGTTTTTAGGTACATGTGAGCATACACAATTATTATAAATTTTTTTTTACAAATATTATTTATGTTTTTTAATATATATATATATATATATATAATATATATATATATATATATATATATATTAAAAAAAAACACATATCCCTCATTACATTATTAAGTGATAATCTTTTATTATAAAGTAAATAAAAATACAGTAAAAGAATGAAAACAAAAATGGAAGGATGAAATGAAATGATACATAAAAATGATAATATGTTGTTCAATTCCCCCCAAAATTTATAATTAATTTTTCCAAAGGGCATGTCTAAAATGTCATGATTATACAACTGTTTTCAGATTGCAATAAAGAAGAAAAAATATGTTTATAAGATTTTTTTCATCCTTTACTGTATTTTGTAATAATTCCTTGACAGTCTTACCTCAGAGGCATTGTTTGTCTCTTTATTCTGTAAGCCTTTGAACAGAAGAAGCGGGTATTGGAAACTAAGAAAGGCCAGACAGGCAATCTGAGGAAGACTGCTGAACAGCGCAAAGTACTTATAGATCTGCAGACATGGAGAAAGAACAGACAAATCAATTTCAAATAACATCAAAAGTTTTCAGTAATTTGTCTGGCTATATTACCCACAATTCATTTCACACATATTCTGTGCAAATCAATCAAGAAACATTGCTCAGAATTTATATTACAAACCAAACAAGTCTTTCTTTATTTTGCCCTAAAATAATTAAACGGCTTTCAGTAAGAACCCAGACAGTTTTTGTAGTTTGATCCCTTTGTTTTCTTGCTACTGGTACTTTTTCTTTAGTTCTGACAGAAACTAAAGTGATTAACTGAAGGAAAGCTCCATGGTGAGATCCCCAGAAGCAGAACAAATTGTTTTGAGGTTTGACCATTCATTTAAGAGACGCGAGGACAATGGAAACAAAACCGGATGAGGTTAATGAACTTATCTGCGAGTCTTCTTCGGCGTCCTCTAAAACACTGTGGGAAAGTAAAGTAAGAACCCATGCTTGAAATACTCTATAGGCAATGTTTTAGATCCATAATAACATGTACCTGTGGTGTTTTGGGACAGTCCACCTTCTGCCAGACTAGAACTCCGAAGTGTGTCCATGACAGCAGGCTGCCCAGAACATAACCGACCTTGTTATGCAGCGTACCACAGGCCAGAAGAGGGTAGTACAAAGCGGGGTAGTACAACAGAGCCAGGATCAGCCATAACTCTACAGAAATAAAGAACAAAATATTATAGTCCAGTTAAACATCTCTGTGCTCTCAAACTGGCTTTAGGGTACGTTTACATGACAACGATGTACTAAAAGCAGAAAAGTTCTACCTTTGTGTTTTTTCGCGTACAGGCGATGTTGTCAGAACGATCCTCGTTTGCACAGATCGGCGAAAACGACTAAAACGCTGTATTATTCATGCCAGGCCAGTAGATGGCGATGTCACTTTGTAAAGAAACACTACGTGCCTATAGACTGAACACGTAATACTCATAACATATAATACATCACCATTTTCAACAGTTTGCGTTTTTGTAGTTTACACAGAGACGGTATCGTTTTCAAAAAGTTGCACTTTGAATCCCGTTTCAAGCGTTAGCATTTTCAGGCCTCCAAAATGCCATTGCCTTGTAAATGAACAGCCAAAATGCATAAAAAGTTTTCTGTTTTTTAGTTAAAATGGTGTCGTGTAAACGTTCCCTATAAAAGAGCACAGTACTCTCTAATATATAGATATTTACCTTTGTATTAATATGCTCAGTGGTTAAAAATCTAGGCTGGAAGTCGAAAGGTTGTAAGTTCAAACCCACTACTGTGCGATCTATGAGATCTCACCAATGTGTCTTGAGCAAGACAGTTATATAAATTAATTTTTAGTGTCAATTGACTTCAATTTGGACCTGTTCCTCATAAAAAACTACTGAATTGCTTGGAATATTGCGTGACGGTCATAAGGACTTCTTTTATTGAAGACTGAGCAGTGTTACTTTTTTATGAATGACAGATCGATAGAAATTTTTTGTGCCTGATAATCGAAAAGCAGAACTGACTACTGTTATTATTTATGCCATTTTTTGCATTTATATAGATATAGAAAGATGGTTCACTCTTATTAGTTACGAATAGGAGAAACTGCAATGCACAATATGGCGGAATACGTCCCGCCTTCTAAGTAAAAGAGCCAATCGCTGACTGGTAAAGTCATTGCGTCACTGCAGCTGCCGTTAGAAGCTTTGATTCCCACAGTAACCTGAGACTCGCGCATTGGACTGCACATGCGCATTGACTCGTCTAGCCTGAAAAATAAGCTTTTTTTAATGCTATTTGAGCATAAGAAACATAATTTATGGGACAGTTCATGTCAGATTTTGTTGCTGATTTGAAATATGTAATTTAATTGTGAGTTTGGCAAGCAGTTTTTGAGATTTCAGGATTCCCCCATTCAAATAGACAGGACTTGGTCTTGGATGCCCGAAATAGCTGCCCGGAGGCGTTGCAAGTATGGCCGCCGAGTGAACAGACTTTCCTTGAAGGGGATTTTGTCATTCTTTAGCATTTCTTCTTTTGTGTTCAACGCAAGAAAGAAACTCACATTTAGAAGAGGAGGGGGAGTAAATGATGGCAGAATTAATTTCTTTTCATTCTTTTAATCTCAGATTGCTCCAGGAGGATTGTGTACTGTAAGTTACTTTGAGTAAAATGACAACTTGCCACTTGATCATGATTTTTATACTTTGGAAACAGCAAAACACATGTCATATGATAGAGAATTAGGGGAATAACAATGGTGGCTCATCCAGACTTATGTGTCAAAATTCACTTATTAAAGCGCCAAATAGTTACATAAAGCAAATACAGCATTATGTATAATGTTTGAGGCCCTGTTTGGCAAAAAAAAAAATGCAGACGATAATCCAATTACAAAACAACTAAGAAGGACTAGCAATTCAGAGGGGGAAAAAAAGGATCAGGTAGGGTGCTACTTTTCATCCTCTTGTGTGAACTGAGCCTACTTTGGATAGGTGCCATCTTGTGAATAGGGAGAGTGTTCAATGTTCATTTGATAGTAAGGTGAGCCACTATTCCCCATGAGATATTCCTCCTAACCAGTGAATTTCCCAAACACTTTGGTGGCCTGAAATCTTACAGCATTGATTAACATTATGATAGAAAAGAATCTCTTCTTTTTGAATCTTTAAAGAATTGAATCTTCACAATGTTGCCAAAGAACAGTGAAATTCTCCAATAGCAACCTGGGGTTAAAGGATTTGTTCACTTTCAAATGAAAATTACCCCAAGCTTTACTCACCCTCAAGCCATTCAAAGTGTATATGACTTTCTTCTTTGTGATGAACACAATCGGAGATATACTAATAAATATCCTGATGCATCCAAGCTTTATAATGGCAGTGAACAATACCAACGAGTATGAGAAAACGCCTCCATCCATCATAAACGTACTCCACATGGCTCCGGGGGGTTAAAAAGGCCTTCTGAACAAAAAATATCCATATTTAAGAAGTTATGAAGTAAAATATCTAGCTTCCACCAGACCTCCTTTCGTATTCAACTTACGAAGAAAAAACTGAACTGGCGTCACGTCAGGTAAGCTTTTTCCATAAGTTGAATAGGGAAGGCGTAGGATGTAGCGTAACCTTTTTGAACTGCGAGAAGCTTTGCGCTTTCTTCTTAAGTTGAATACGGAAGGCGGTCTGGCAGAAACTACACAGCAAAGTCCTGAGTTAAATCAACTCTGCTCAAAGAACATATGGTCCCTCTCTACATAGAGTTCAAATAACAATGAAGCAGAGTTAAAGTTAATGAGATAATATGCTGTTTGTGGAGTTGTTTAATCAGATCTTGAGAGATTTTATCTTCAGTTGAGTTCATATTAGGCTGTGGCTGGAAGTCAGTTGTAGTTTTTGTATTTCCCTTCAGTGATTCTGCTGGTTAACAGCAGGTGTTCATCACTAATGTTCAATCATAACTTAATTAATCACTTAATTATCTCATTACCTTTAACTCTCTCTGCTTCAGTGTTAATTTAACACTACATAGAAAGGGACCATATGTACTCTGAATACAGTTGATTTGCTGTGTAGATATTTTACTTCATAACTTGTTAAATATGATTTTTTTTTTTTTTTTTTTACACGAACACATCGCTTCACTTCAGAAAGCCTTTATTAACCCCCCGGAGCCGTGTGGAATACGTTTATGATGGATGGATGTGGATGAAGGCACTTTCTTCAACTCATAATCATTGATCCTGCTCACTGCCATTATAAACTTGGATGCATCAGGATATTTATTAATATTTCTCCGATTGTGTTCATCAGAAAGAAGAAAGTCATATACACCTAGAATGACTTAAGGGTGAGTAAAGCTTGGGGTAATTTTCATTTAAAAGTAAACTAATCCTTTAAGTGCAAAATTTTGGTGGCTCAAGGCTCGTTCCTTATGGGAATCGAACCAGCGACCTTCCATTTGCCAGTCCTGAGCCTTAACCACTAGGCCACATGAAAAAATAAAACAAGGAATGTAAACTCAGTAGTGGCCGAAAGTGATGTTCGGAAGGGGACATTTGTTTCTAATGACCCTACAAGTTTGATTAAACCATCAAAATATGAGGAAAATATTTTATATTTTTTTAAGCATTTTAAATATGAGGGAAGAACAAAACACTAAATGACAGCCTGGCCAAAGATCCGCAAAATTTTGCACCTTTCATTGTGTTATCACAACTACAATATGCTTTACAAAAATCTTTAACACATGTTTAAAAATATTTGAATAAAGGGTGAAGATGTCGATTTTCCTAGGCCGGACATCACTTTTGGCCACCACTGTAAATATATTTACTCATGAAATATTCACACTAAATGTCACCACTCCATCGAGCAAGAAATCCAGTCATCGTACCTTTGTACATGATGTCTTTAGTGAAAGGAAGTGGCTGGTGACTGAGGACCATTCCGACCAACTTGCAGAAGAGAACGCCGTACACCGCTACAGCAAGGCCCTTGTGTTGTGTGTGGTCTAAAAAGTTTACTGGGCTAAAATAAAAACAGACAAAAATGATGTTGGTGGTGGTTGCCAGGGTGTTGCTAGGATGTTCTAAGGTGGTTGTTTACTGGCAGATGTCAAACTGACCTGAGTAAACCTGTAAGTCCCCTCTGATTGACACCCAACTTCTGTCGTTTGGCCAGGATGGCAAGAACCAGCATGACCACCAGCTTTGGACATAAAGAGAGGACAATCTGTCAGTCTTACAACCTCCCTGACCTCCTCTAATGGCCCACCAGAGCCTGGCGCAGCTGTGACGTCCACTTCTTGTTAACCTCTTCCGCATCACAGCTTCTTGGTTCAAATGAAAGCACAGACCCCTATGAAACAAGGCCAGAGCCCATTTCCAAAGCCTGATTCTGGTGTAAGTGGCCTGGGGTCAGGGACCTGCAGTGACCTGTAACACTTTTAGGAAGCGTCACGGCCTAAAGGTGACATCTGAGTCCACATGGGTCCATCATAGTCAATTAGCATGTGGCTTTTTGTATAAATATCAAAGAAAGGAAAAGGCCAGCAACTCAGTGGGAAGTCTGGCAGTTACAAAATGAATGACAACAAATGTGTTGCATACTTTTTAAATGTTTTTTTACACAAGTACTATGGCAGTACCATGGTATCAGGTGGAAATACTACAGTACTTTGCAGTGGTCAACTTATATAAGGTGTTGAATGGCAAATGCTCATACCTATATGTAGAAATTAGGAGGGCTATAATAGTTAACTAAAACTAAAAGCATAAAATAATTTTTGTTAGTTGAAATAAAATAAAACACAATCTTATTTTATTTCAGCTAGTTGCCAATGCAACATTTCTCATTTTTATTTAGTTGTACGATGTACTAAAAAAACTAAAACTGATAATTAATAAAAACTATTTATAAGTATTTTAAAAAACCTAATAAAATGACAAACATGCTCAAATGTATAAGATTTTTACTAAAAGAAAACCAGAAATTATAAATATAAAAACTCATAAAAATATGAATAAAAACTATAATAGTATATCAATAATACTAAAATAACACTGGAAATTAGGAAATAATGTCAATATGTTGTTGCTAGGGTGTTCTGGATGGTTGCTAAGACGTTACTAGGGTGTTTAGTGTGGTTGCTAAGACGTTGCTAGGGTGTTCTGGGTAGTTATTTATTGGCATAATTCAAAAGAGACACCCACTTATTATTAAATAAATAATTAATTAAACATTTACTATTGATTATCCAAAATTAGAAGTTCTTTTACAAATTATTTACTCCAGAATCACATCCAAAAAAACAAACAAATAAATAAATAAATAAATCAGAAATTGTTTATTATCCAAGGCTATTTCTAGATTTTGACACAAAAGTGCATCTCAGAATATCTAAATATTGACAGTTTACTCATTCTGGCCAATATATGTGACCCTGGACCACAAAACCAGTCATAAGGGTCAGTTTTTTGAAATTCACAGTAGGAAATTATCTCCATGGAACATGATCTTTACTTGATTTTTGGCATAAAAGAAAAAATCTATCATTTTGACCCATACAACGTATTTTTGGCTATTGATACAAATATACCCCTGGTTTTGTGGTCCAGGGTCACATGTATTGGTGTATCACTAGTACTTTGATGCATATACCATGGTACTGACTGATTACAATATTCCAAGTACTCAAAGATACTGAATTTCAGACAGACCAATATAGAGAAAGAATAAGAGGCAAAAGACAAAAAGAGAAAAATGAGAATATAAAGAAACAAGCATGTCTCATCTGAAGGGAACTCACAGATATTGCAGCAATGCAAACGTGGAAGAGTCGTTCTTCAGCTGTGGGGTCACATGGTGGGATAACTCTGAAAATTTCACAAACACAAAGTATTTATCATAAGCTGGTGAGATCCAGGCCGATTACTCAGCCTTCCTCCCCTCCTTTCCTAAGCAACAGACCATTACTAACAAGAGCACTTTTACTGAACCTCTTCAAGTGAAGATTATTCATTTAAACCGATTGGCGAAGGTAATGTGACTGACGCGAAACGCCAGAGCATGGATCCGATCACACTTCCAAGTAAACTGGAATGCAGAGATGGAATTAGGGAACTTCTAGATGAATGAAAAGGTCCTTATTCATTCAATTTTACTAACAGAAGTAGTCCTGGTGACGCAATGAAGTAACCCTATCTTCACAGTTTGGTGTCTTGTTGCCGAAAAGTCTCTTGCATATGTGAAAAGAATCAAAGATGAGATCAAAAAGAAAATCTCTGCATGAATCGCAGTGATGGATGTGTATATCACTTTCTGCTGAAATATAATCAGATATGTTTGCACACCTGTAGACTTGGAACCACATAAATGTTCTGGGTAGTGCATTATGGGACGGCAACAAGACTATATGACAAGCAGCAATAAAGATATAAAGATAATATATAATGAATATCTGATAAACTTACCCATGTTATCTAGCTGAAATCACAAAGCTAAGTTAATGTCTAAACCCAGCAGACCCATGAATGCACATATTTTATATATATATATATATATATATATATATATATAAAATATAAGTATTTATTTGAAATAGAAAGCTTTTGTAACATTATAAATGTATTTACTGTCACTTTTGACTGGTTTAATGCATCCGTGATGAATAAAAGTATTCATTTCTTTCAAAAAATGTATACATTTTACATGTTCAGTTATAATGATGGAAAAATGTATTACAAATGTAAGTGAAAGACCTTCAAATTGCGATTTTTTTTCACATATAATGAATCACAACAAAGTTTTGATCAAATTTAAAATTACCCAAAGGAAACATCTATAAAACAGCAATTAAGTGTACTTACTCGACAGGAGGTTTGGTTGGCAGAGCATTTTCATACCAATCTGAGTAGTCATAGTCATTCACAGTTTCAGCACTCATGGTGCCAACCTACAGATGAAACAGAAGTTTCAGTGAGCTCCAATAACTTAGAGAGCAGCCGAAATCACTCTTTCACACTCCTGCGGGATACAAATTCATTCAGGTTTGGGGGGAAAAATAAAGTCTCCTCCAAAGTTTGGCAGCTGGAAACTGCTCCTTTGTGTTCTTTAAGTCTTCTTTTAGCCCCCTTGTTCAGGTGTTACCACTGCGGCCGAGAGCTGTGAGGAGCAATGTGACGGGTCCCTTTCTGTAGCATGCCAACCCAAAACGTCTTTACTTCAGCTTGGATCTCCTTTTCAGATTGGGGATTACCACCTCATTGGAAACCAGGAGAGAGAGGAAAGCAATGGAGAGAGAGAAAGAAAGAGAAGGGGGTTGAAATCAATCCAGAGAGAAGTTTTCCAGATTTCCAGATGGGGCAGCCGATCTCTCCTGCCACCTGTAGTTCAGAGGGATTAGGTGGACAGTCTTGTGGCTGGTTGAGTGAGCGCTGGACTTATAAAACTGAGCCAAAGCAGGCTGGAACTGTGTGGGAGCCGAATGCTGCTGACATATTCCAGAGTGATAACAGGGAAATTCATGTGTGTGAGCTTTAGTTATCAGGCTGTGGAGATTCCCAAAGGTGACTCAAAGTGTGAGGTATAAGGAAATCATTTCCATTAACCACACACACGAACGGACGGGCAAGTGAAGAATCAAGTCAGGTGCAGTTTGTGTTACACTTTCTAAATTACTCTGTAAAAATTTATGGTTAAAATAACAGCAGCTGTGGTTGCCAGCACTAAAAAAACTGAAAACAACAACAACAACAACAACAAAAAACCCAGAATATTTTATTAATATGATACAGTATAATGTTAAAGTTCACTCTAAAATGAAAATCAAGTCATTTACTCACCCTGGTGTTGTTCTAATGTTGTATGCCCCTCTTTCTCTTATGGATCACAAAAGGAGAATTTTTAAAAATGTCCTGCTTCCGGTCGTCCATATAATGGCAGTGAATAGAAACCAGCATCAAGCTTTTTAAAAAAGTGTCATAAATTCCAAGTATTCTGAGGGTATATGATCATATATTTCGTGACACGTTTTTGTGCATCTTGATTTCTCACAAATTTTTTGTTTTTCTGGGCGAAAATCTGTTTTGAGTCACACAAACAAGCATGTCACGTAGCCGTGCACAGAAGACCAACGGCCAAGGTCAGGATTTTTGTTAAATAATACATTAAATTTCATATTGTATACCTCCAGAACATTTTTTAAAGCTTGATGCTGGTTTCTATTCATTACCATTATATGGACATTTTTTTAAAAATTCTCCTTTTGTGGTCCATAAAAGAAAGAAGGGCATTAGAACAACACCAGCTTGAGTAAATGATGACTTAAAGTTGCCAATAAAGTCTTACTGTTATCTATAAGCTAGCGTGCTCCAAAACAATGACACAATTCGTATTTAGAAGATATAAGCGTTCAAAATTTACAGTCTCTCACTTCCGCCAATATGGATAAATATGCACTTCAGCTTCTCATCAGATGTTCTGTCCAATCAAATGCTCCCTAGAATCTAAAGCGTCCCGCCCCCTACATTATAAAAAGCTAAAAATCGGTCACTTGTTCACACATTTACTATTTTCTACATGGTGAATGGCACATACTATATAGGAGATAGGGAACGATTCAGACAGTGTAAATATGCTTTCCATTGAGGTGAATTAAGTCTGGTTTCACATTAGTGTCACGAAAATTCTGCAGCGCGCAAACAGTCTGCTCCGGTCCAGAGACACAATAACACAGAGCGGATCATATCACAGACCACAAAACGCATCGGAGCTATTTGAATTCTTCACAGATTGCTATATTTTGGAGGAGAATCAGGGTGTACTCACACTAGGCGCTCTGAACCGTGCCCGAGCGCGTTTGAACCCCAAAGTCCGGTTCATTTGACAAGTGTGATCGCTCCGTTCTGTGCCCGGGTGCGGTTTGTTTAGCCGGCCCTGGCCGGCTTGAAAGAGGTGGGCCAGAGCGCGATTTGGTTGGGCTCGAGTGCGGTTTTCATGCAGTGTGAGCGCTAACCATGCCAGAGCACAGAACAGTTACTACTTTAGCGTGCGCTACTGTCATCATTATGACGGCAAACATCTTTATTACTACTTTGATAGTACACTTATCAATTCATATAATTAATTCAAGTGTATTTGGGTTTATAACGGATCTGATTCTCACCTTATTGATGAACAGGAATTGAGTAAAGCTGCAAATTCCTCCATTAATGTCGTCTGCCTTCATAATAATCGCTATAAATTATAAATAGCCTATATATTAGGCAGTATCTTAGCGAAAGTGCATTTCTTCCTGTTTTCTTCCATTCAAAAAGTTGCATCGCATATGACGTAAGCGTGCTTCGGCCTGGAACGTTAAGTGAAGTGTGAGTGCAGGACAGCGGGGGAGTGGGGAGGGGGGGCAATCGCGCTCGGGCTCGGTTCAAGGCAACTGTGTCTAGTGTGAGTATACCCTAAGAGGAGAAACGGTTAGAGATTAGAAGGAAAATGAGGCTTTACCAAGTTCAACAGCTCTGGCTGAGCTGTGATATAAACAAAACGCTATTGGCTATTTTAAAAAAGGGGAGGAGCTGTTTGATATTTCCCATCATGTCTTCCTGTTTCAGTGGCAATTACGTCAACACATTGAATAATGCTATGCCTTTCAAGACACTTCAGTGGGCCTTTAATTTTTATTTTAGGGTGAACCATCCGTTTAATATTCCACCCTACTCAAGTACTACAATCTGTACTAAAGTCTTGGTTGCGTCAAAGATTTTGGTTGCATGGAGCATCAGAAATCTATCAGTTTTCATTAAAAATGTCTTAATTTGTGTCTCGAACATGAATGAAAGTTGGAGTTGGAGTAAATGAATTTTTATTTTTGGGTGAACTAACTCTTTAAGATAGCTAAATTCACTGCATTGTCATTTTTCAGATTATATTATTAGAGCTAATAAGATGCAATGTGGTATGGGACCACATTTATGATATGAACGTGCATACAAACACCGATCACAGATCATTTTGTCAGATTCAAAAATGTATTTATAATATTTAGCTACCTCTTTTATCCATTACAAAGAGCTCCGGGATTGTGAATGAAACTAAAGATCAAACTAGATACACAATCCACATTTAATTTTAAATTATATAATTCAATTTAGGCATTAATGCAAAACAAAGAGAGTTCACTGTGCCATCTGTTTAAGGCAGTTAAGCTCTTCTATGAATGAATGCTCTGCTATGACGTAAGGTGTATTGTCACACCCACTGCTCCACCCACCAACTGACCACACCCCTTCACGAGTATGAGGGAATCTTCGGCTGCATTGTTTCACTCATTATGCAGGGATTACAGTCAAAGACGGTTAAAAAAAAACAACAACAAATCCTTCTCAAACCACATTCGTCCATCAGGAAATAAACTAAAACAAAGCAGGATTGACAAATAACGGTTGCAGAACAAAGAATGCTTTGAAGAGCTCTGATTACATCATGGAAATGTGCCTGAAAGTTTGCTTATATCTGGTTGGGAAAAGGTCAACGGTTATTTCCATTAAACGCCTTTGTGTGGAAGGTTCTGACGCATCTAATTTCCAAATAACATAGACAATGGATTACGGAATCTACCTGGATCTACCTGAGAGATATGAGGCTAATTCCTTTCCTAGATTTTCAATCTTTCCTCTCTTATTTCAAAGAACCCAACGTAGCTATTCCAAAAAGAAAAAGATACAGTGCACCACTCACTGGAGCCATGAAGCCATCTCACAGCTATACTTATTTTCATAGCGACACATGTAGAAGCTTGATCTGTGTGATATCCCTCCTACCGCACCATTCACACCATATTACATACTGGACTGGTGCTATTGTAACAAACGACCCCAACAGAATTACACTGCAAAGCCCATCAATATCATGGACCACCATTGTGGGTGGCCTTTGAAATGGTATAGTGTGCTTAGAGGATTCATTCTGGCATGGTTAAACCTAAATGGGATCCTGTCAGTGTCCACAGGAGCTCTTAACAAGGATGAAACTGATTAAGGAGGCAACGCCATGGAGCACACAACACAAGATGGATGCTGCCTGTAATGACTTCATATCAGCCACCATCGCTTAAGGGCTCTGGGGAAAACCTCCAGTCACCATTTACAGAGAAAACAGTCTCCATGGTGCTAACATGACCGTGCCATTGACGGTAAAGCTTTTAGATGATAAAGAAGGTCAGGTGACAACCGAGACTGCCATTACATTGGCTGACAATGAATTTCTAACTGAATATACATACAAAAGAGACGCAGTTGGAGGTGATGAAGATAAAGTACATAAGAGAACTGAAAATGGCACATCTAAACACACTAATATAACTGTTTGTTTTCTTTAAATCATAAAAGGGGGCCACATAGCGTTTTTACCAACCAATAGGCCTATTTGAAGTGTCTTTTTTTTCTGTTTACTTATGGCGCGTTCAAATCATGTTGGAAAGATCATATTTACAAATTGAACATACATAAACGCCACCCACAAATTAAATTAATATGATTTCTTTAAATTTACAATAAGGTCTGTGTACAAAATATGCTATTTATTTTGTCATTTTGTAAAGGTAGAGATAAAAAAACCTTGCTGTATTTATTGTAGAAAAGGCACATTGTCCATCTTCCGCAGACCAGAGTGATTTGAATGCACCTGATATCCTAATTACGACCAAAGTCCCTTTAAGACAAGTCATTTCACTCGACGGTCACCTTTGAAACGCCTCTCGGGCATTCAAGTGCAGCTCCTATCTCTTTGTATGGGGAAACCTCAAATTCTCCAAAGCTGTTTGCCAAGCTTTCAATTAAATTTCATATTTGAAATCACCAATGAAATCTAACAACAACTGTCTCATAAATTTTGTTTCTAAACACTCAAATCATGACAAAAAAAACTGTATTTTTTAGGCTGGATCAAGCTAATGCGCATACGCAGACCTAAGTATGGGTCTCTTGTGCCTCATTTTGGAGACGCGCGTCTGACTGTTTCTATAGGAACCGGAGCTTCTAACGACCGCTGCAGTGATGCGATGACTTTTCCAATCGGCGATTGGCTCTTATTTAGAAGGCAGGACTTATTCTGCCATATTGCGCGTTGCACTTTCGCCCATTCAAAACAATACGAGTGATGCGTCTCGTGTTAATCTATAGTCTTTGTTACGACTTTCCAACTCATAAATACGAGCTTCCCAGGAGGACTTGAGCGCACCATTACTATCGGAAACAGAAAATGTGTGGGTGTGGTATATATCGGACAGCTCCTCCCCCTTTTAAAATAGCCAATAGGCTTTAGCTTACATCAAGGCCATCAACAATGATTTACTATCCTTATTATCCATATTTAATTTTTTTTCCCTGTAAAAAATATCAATGCCGTAAAATAGCTTGAATGTAACTCTACACCCTTGCCTCATTTAATATACACAGATCTATGAATATGCTAATTATCCCCGCCTCCACTCACCCGCACAAGCTCAGATGAGATCCACTCGGTCAACTTACTGAGGTAAACGCTGCACAATGGTATCGTTTTTACAACGTTGGACACATAACGGTAATTAATATGATTAGCATTTTGCTTCACTACATTATCAATCAGCTAATAATGTGTTGCTAATGTTACACAAACCATGTTCACATTCACGAGTCAGTCAGCTGCTTTTATCAGTCAGTATCCTAAAGGCCAGAACACACCAAGCCACGAAATAGTGGCGGCGAAAGCAGACTGCGGGGTTGGCTCACGTCAGCAGCGTCTGTGTCCAAAGTTGGCATGACACACCAAACAGAGTGACGGCCAAGTAGCCCGTCTGTTCTGCGCCTGCGCAAGATGAAATGCCTTTCCAACACTTTGAACATCTCAGAACGTCAGTGGAGAAAGGCATATAGTTCTTCATAACATCGTAATATACATCATACACCCGCCATATTGCTAAATCTACCCGATTTTTCATATCAACAGAAAAATATACCTTCTTTTTGAAACTCCTTGCGCGGTCAGTTAATGATATGCAAAAGCCCGCCGGCACGTTGACTTGATTGGTTACAAGGTAGTTTGTGACGTCAGAAACACCAGCTATTTCAAACCGCGGGTTTGAGATTATCTTTGGTTTACAGCAGATTTAAAAAGAAAATACTCAGCAATGGTGTTGACTTATAAATTTGCACATGGTTTGTCTTAAAGCATATTAAAACACCAGATAGACATATGAACAACATAAAAAAATTGATTTTCACCGCAGGGGGTCTTTAAGGTGGCGTTTTCTGTCACAAAAAAGCCCACTCCTAAGTTTGGAGATATGGCTCAGGTCCAACCTTCGCCGTGCATGGGATTTTCTCAACGTTTCATTGTCGAAAATTGTAAGTGTAATAGCTTAGAAAAGTATTAGCTCGATCATCATTCAAGTATTCAAGTTCGGTGCGACGCCAAAGTTCAGAGTGTGAAATAGTTAAACGCCACGATCTAGTTCTTCTCGAGGCTCATGCAAGGTGCAAGGGGTTTGTTACACGCCCAAACGTTGCAACTGCTTAGATTAGTGTTTGAGGATGTTAAGATTGCATTGTATTTGTAAGCTTATGTTAATTAGCATCGAAAGATGAGTAACGCATTTTATGAATGAATGGCGCAGTAAAGGGTTTTTACTAGCGTGTTTTTCAATGGCGCGTGTGAAATGCAAGTTATTTTGATAACAAATTACCTGTTACCATCTCCAGACATCAGATGGCGCGTGCGCACATGTTCTTTCACCTGACCTTTACGAACAATTATGGATGTTTGTGTGAACTGATCCATCATACTGTGCATAATGGCCCACGTGCATTCATACACAAGACAATCGATAATTTATGCAACTGTTTCATTGCCATTGATATATTTCGACGTGTGTGTGTATATATATATATATATATATATATATATATATATATTATATATATAATATATACATATACACACACAAACATATTAAATATATAAAACAAGGAGAACTCCTCTACCATTGAAATGCTGTAATTTTGCATAATTTACAATGCATAATATTAGTATTTAATTGAATATATATACACACACACAGATCCATTTATTTATCTTTTTTTTTTATTTATTTGTAAGGAAGTATTTTTTATTTACATTTTCCCAATATCCAATCTGTTCCTTTTTCAAATTTGTATATAAAAAAAAAATTATACAAAACATTTTTTTTCAATGAAAAAAAAAAAACCAACAACAAAACAAACCATTTAACCATCAAACTGAATCAATTTTAAACATTAAAAAAAAAAAAAAAAAACAAATCACTCTTTACCTTGATTCCAAGAGATCCCAAAGTTCTCTCCCACCTTGAGACACTCTACAGTGCAAAATTCCTCTATATTCCAGTATATTCCGTAAGTTTCTTCAGCAAAGTGTAATTATACTGTATGTATCACACACTTGGGTCTCCCACTTTAACTTTGCAATAACCATTTGTTCAATGTTATGAAAGTGGATAAGGTTTTGTCTGAACACTACATGCCTCTGCAGACTTTGACCCTTTTTTGCAGTGGCCACAATATCTTGGTAACGAACTTCGAAAGAAAAAAGACACAAGGAAAGTGCTGTTGTAAGATAGGACACCTCTTGGCTGAAGTTCAAAGCAGTGGCCTTTGATCACTGATACGAAACATCACCAAGGGAAATTGATACATTCTTTGCTCTGCATTCACATAGTACTGAATATAGTTGGATCAAAGTTTTCTGTGCAGAAGTACAAACTGTACAAAACATTTGTATTTTATTGCATTGAACACAAACACATGGTATATAGACCACAGGATGAAGCTTTATAGTGCCTTTTAATTGTCTCTGGTACCAAGTAACCTTGCAACATCTGTTTACTCTTTAAGGCAAGCAGATTGGCCTTCTGACTGTAGCTATAGCAACAGAACAAAACTTATATATGCACTGTATGTTCTATATATGCATTACAAACCAGCTATAATTGGATTAATTAATGTAAACTTTTCTCACCACATTTGTTTTTCTTTATCTTCTCTGATTGTGCAGAGAGAATCAAGGAACGTACTAAAAATGAAAAAAAAAATTTTAAATTTTTCGCGCACAGACACAAAACGGTGTCAAAACGATCCCCATCACATGGATCCGCAAAAACGACTAAAAATGCTGTATTATTTATGCCAGGCCAGTAGATGGCGATGTCACTTTGTAAAGAAACACTATGAGCCTATAGACTGAACACATAACATGTGCATGACGTCACCATTTTCACAAATTCTCATTTTTGTAGTTTACACAGAGATAACGTTTTTTTTTTTTTTTTTTTTTTGGTTGAAAAGTTTCATATAACGGCCCCTAAGACTTGAAGATGATGTGTTTCATTAAACGGAAACTTTTTATGCTTTTGGCTTCGTTTACACAACATATGCTCTGTGTAAACTACAAAACATGAATGTTGTTGTCTATAGGCGCATATTTTTCCTTACAAAGTGACATCGCCACCTACTGGCTTGGCATAAATAATACAGCGCTTTTAGTCATTTTCACGGATCTGTTTTCTATTTGAATATATTTAAAATATTATTTATTCCTGTGATCAAAGCTGAATTTTCAGCATCATTACTCCAGTCTTCACAGTCACATGATCCTTCAGAAACCATTCTAACTTTTGACCTCTAGTGTTTGTTTTTAATTTCTGAATTAAAATGAATATAAATATTTTTCAGGGGCAAAACATAAAAATATTAGGGTGGTACAACTGTCCTGATATCATAATGAAAAAGCCAGAAAATCTCATTAAGTAGTCTTTTATTTCTTAAAAAAATATATATTTGAGAAACTTTTGTCTGCCAAATCAAAGTAAAGTGGTTCGACTCACATGCAGACACATACAGGGAAAAAAAAAAAATATTTGGACAATTTTGTCACTATATTTCATTACAGTTTTATAGGTTGGTTTAGCTGGTGAATTCAACTCAAAGTGGTTCATGTCAGGTGGTTGTGGTGTCTGATTAAAAAATGAAAGCAGGTGAGGTGTTCTTTCATCAGCAAATCACCATATTAGAATTTCTGATAGATTTCTGAAGGATCATGTGACACTGAAGACTGGAGTAATGATGCTGAAAATTCAGCTTTGATCACAGGAATAAACTTTTTTACTATATATTAACAAAGAACATAGTTATTTTAAATTGTAAAAATATTTCACAATATTACTGTTTTACTGTATTTTTGATCAAATAAATGTAGTCTTGGTGAGCATAAGAGACTTCTTTCAAAAACACAAAATAAATGGATTCAATAAATATAATATACAATAAACCATTTTATAATTTAGTATTTATTTTTATGCCTTTTAAGGACAATGTGGACCTGGTTGATCCAGATTCAGACCATATGGAGAGTGTGAACGCAGATAATCCAGATCAAGATCTTGAGGTTAAATCACACATTTCCGATGACAGTCCTCATCTCTGTCCTCAAAGTGAAATTCTTTCACCTACAAAACAACCCAGGATCATTCCCTATTTTTGCGTGGCAAGCCAGTCTTTCCAATAGAAGACACACCACCACATTTACACACCCATGTAAGTATCATTCTCTGTCCTCTTTCATTTACAGCTTCAGAACATCTCATTTCTGAAGGTGCTTATCTATGTGACATTGAATGATTGTAGAGTCTTGACAGAAGAAAGCAATCAGGGCTCCCAAAGCAGATTCACCCTCATTGGCCCCAACATTACGACCTGACACCCTGAAACCTCCAGGGTCATGTGCCTAATTTCTGAGGTCGTCTCAGCGCTTGCTCATTTTATTACTCTGCAGCAGTTGTAATCAATGGACCTTGCAACACTCAATTAGGGCTTAATTGGATAGATGCGTGTTGCTGGTGGAATTGTCAGTCCCCTGTTCAGTTGAGGAGACAGAGCAGATTATTACTGTCGACAAGTGTAACACACAGAGCTTGAAGCGGCTGCTGCTTGTGTCAGGATAAACACCACTTACACGCATTCCTTGTCACAATAATTTAGAATTATTATCTGGATAAAATCTGCAGATTATATAGGTATTTAAGAGAATATTTCAGTGTTATTTTAGTATCATTAATATACTATTTACAAAGTGTAGTAGTTTTAAAATTAATTTAGTTTTTTTTGTCATTTTTATTAGTTTTTTTAAATGTCTATATAGTTTTTATTAATTTTATTTTAGTTTCAGTTTTAATTATCTTAACTTAAGTTAAACTAAATGAAATATAGAAATTGAACTAACTGAAATAAAGTTGACTTTTTATATTTTAACCTTTTTTAAGTATTGAAAATATTTTTTATAACAGTTTTTAGTTTTAAATGTATTATATAATATAATATAATATAATATAATATAATAATAATAATATAATATAATATAATATAATAGCTACCACAAACTTTAGGCTAATGAGCAATATACTTTCTGGAAGATTTTTTTTTTTTTTTTTTTTTTTGTGATTATTTTTATAAATGTTATTTATTGAACTTAGTGTCTTATTATTATATGGTTGGTGCCATTAAATTAAAAGCAATAGTTTTAAGGAGGGTTTTTTTTAGGGTTTTTTTGTTAGTATGTTATATAGTTCGTATTAAGTTAGAGAAAATAGCTAGATAAATAACTTTTTATATTTATAATTTTAAGTACTGATATATATATATATATATATATATATATATATATATACAGTATATACAGTTTTAGTTTTATATTTTATGACCTAATATTAATTAATCTATATTAGATACCACAAATTTTAGGCTGAGCAATTTTACTTCCTGGAAGATTATTTTTTGGTGATTATTATTAATAAATGTAATTATTTATTGAACATTAGTGTCTATTATTATATGGTTGCTGCCATTGAATTAAAAGCAATATTTTTAAGCACTCCACATTGCATTGTGTGTAACCACAATCCTTACCTGTGGTAATATTACTTTCTTGTTTTAATATATGATAATGCATCAGAGAATATATAAAATATCTTAATGTTCAAGTCTATGTCAGTGGTTGTTTTTGCTTAAAACCGCATGATGCTAGCTGCACATAGAGAGATTTTCAGACATGATATAGCTGCCTTGACAGCCAAGGTTGATTAGATTTTCACAAATGGTGACTGGACATAAAAGAGGGGAAATCAATTTTAGTCAGAGGGGATGATCTGTTCTGTGATTTAGCATTGTTACAGAGAGCGCGAGTGCGGATTTATCGCACCGCTGTGTAATGAAGCCTGAGCTGGGTCAGAATCTACAGACTAGACTCTCTTTGACATGTACAAATCACTCCACTGGTTATTAAAACAGCAGCAGTCTGCGTTCACAGAGGCATACGCACACAATTACTCTTGCTTGTGGACGTGTGACAGCGCAGCTCTTGTCATATTCACACTGTCAGAATATGATGGCTTCTTTTACTAACACAGCACACATTTTGCTGTCCAAGTAGGCCTACCACCCTGATTTACTAAATCTTGGGCTAATAGAGATGTCAGACTCCTCATTTTTATTCAGTTTGTGCTATAGATGCATTTTTGGGGACTTTTTGCCATTTTGTTGATAGGCAGTGTTGAGAGTAACACATGTAATCAGATTACTTTTTTCAAGTAATGAGTAATCCATTACCTTTAAATGTAAACAAAATATCGGAGTTACTTTTTCAAACAAGTACGCAAGTTAAAGGATTAATCCTCTTTTAAATAACCTTTTGCTGATAATTTACTCACCCCCATGTCATCCAAGATATTCATGTCTTTCTTTGTCAGTCGAAAAGAATTTAAGGTTTTTGAGGAAGACATTTCAGGACTATTCTCCTTATAGTGGACTTCAACGGCTACCAACAGGTTGAAGGTCCAAATTGCAGTTTCAGTGCAGCTTCAAAGGGCTTTAAACGATACCAGACGAGGAATAAGGGTCTTATCTAGTGAAATGATCGGTCATTTTCGAAAAAATTTATAAATATTTTGCTTTATAAACTCAAAATATCCCCTTGAACGTACTTCCCGTTTCCACATTCTTCAAAACGCTTACGCTGAATGTTCTACGCCTTTCCTATTCTACTTACGGAACGAACGCGGCGCCAGTTTCGTTTTTTTCCATAAGTTGAATAGGAAAGGCGTAGGACATTCAGCGTAAGCAAGACTGTTGATAGGTGATAAGAAATAATTAAACAGTCAATCAGATTGGGATACGTTGCATGCTGGATTCGAATCTGTTTTTCCCAAATGAGCACCACAGCGCAATGTTCCTGAAGCATACAAGAGCTTTGTAAAAACTTGATTCCATTATTATTGCTTATTTGACACAAATTGCGATTTGAGTACCGAGCTATAAATACCAATTTAATTGAGGTAACCTGCAGGGAAAGTGTTTTTCTAATGCACATGAATGGTCAGAGTGTGAGGTTAAGGTACTTTAACAAGGAGAGCCTGAAGAACATTGAAATTGACGTTCTCTTTAATTACTCTTTGTTCTTGGCTGTGTACTCGGGCCCCCTGTAAACTCACGGCTCTCGTCTGTAATACAGTTGAGCTGTGTGTGACACATCATGCCGTCTGCTGTGCCAAGACTTACTGGCAGGGAACAGACCATGATGACACTATGACAGGAACAAGCCGAATTTAATTAAAAACAGTGGCATGCTACACAGATACTGTATCACTTCAAACCATGTACAATCTCAAAGAAAGGACTTTACTTATTTTGCATTTATTTTGTAAAATGTATATATATACACACAGTCAAACCAAAAATTATTCTGATATTTTTGATATATTTTTACTAGTGGCTGCAGGACACTATAGTCCATTTATGTAAGTGAGGATAGCAAAATCAAGTAAACTGTGACATATTATACCCATAAATTCTTCATACAGTGGACTACTAGTAAAATTCACCAAAAATTATTCAGACACTTTGACCTGACCATGTTTTGCTTAAGTGTTATCTGACATAATTAAGGTTATTTTTTCTGACACAGTTTAACTCTGAGATCTTGTCATATTTTATTATTATTATATTTTATTATTTTATTTACTGTATTAGATCAAAAGGGTGCTTCTACTAAATACTGAGCAAAGGGTCTGAATACTTAGGACCATGTGATATTTCAGTTTTTCTTTTTTAATAAATCTGCAAAAATGTCAACAATTCTGTGTTTTTCTGTCAATATGGGGTGCTGTGTGTGCATTAATGAGGAAAAAAATGAACTTAAATGATTTTAGCAAATGGCTGCAATATAACAAAGAGTGAAAAATTTAAGGGGCTCTGAATACTTTCCGCACCGACTGTATAAATATATATATATATATATATATACACACCACACACACACACACACACACACACCACACACCACACACTTCATTTTATTTTAAAATTAGTATCTTTTTTGAGGATATCTAAAATTTTTTCAAATGTTTTAAACTAAAGATGAAAATGAATTTAAATATTTTATTTTAGATGTATTATCATTTCTTTAAAGTTATATATCTAAAAAATGTTCAATATTTAAAATTTTTAAAGAAGAAAAATATTTAAAATATTTTAATGTAGTGTTATTTGTTTGTGAATATTTATTTAATTTATTTAAAATATTTTTATTTAATATTTAAAATATATAAAAAATTTGAACTTATTTTATTTAGTAGAATCATTTATGAAAATATCTGTTCAATATTTACAATTTTTAAAATAAAGAAGAAAATTAAAATATTTTTGATGTAGTGTTATTTGTTTGACAGTATTTATTTTTAATTTATTTAAACTATTTTATTTAATATTTAAAATATATTCAAAAAAATATTTTAACTATTTTTTTAGTAGAATAATTTATTTATGATATCTTTAATTAATCAACATTATTTTTTATTTAATAATATATATTATGTAAGCCAAAATAATACTTGCATACACACACACATTTTATATATATATATATATATATATATATATCACCACAATGTCAATTGTACTTTTTTACATTCATCTCCTCTACAGCACTGAGGGTGTTCTGTAAGGTGATTGTCCATCTCTTGCTGCGTTTTCACGGTCGTCTCGACCTTGGCCTGTGGTGCTCTTTTTAAGCTCCTTCGAACACAGCTTGCAGCCATTTTAATAAGATCTTTCCTAAATAGAATCAGATCTATAGGTGTTTCTGCAGAGTTCTGTGGCTGCGTATACACAGGCTGTAAAGATGTACTCCAGCAAATTAGTGCTGTAATTAATGGCTGAAATTTATGGTAGCTCAGGGAGTATTTTGTGTGAAAGCTGTGCCGAGGACTGATTGCATGTGCCTTTGCCATTAGTGCATTTAGTTTTATGCTGATGATAGATGGATAGATTTGGGTTTTATTGTGAACGTGTGTGGGAGAGATTTGGGGGTAAATCTGTGGTCATTTAAAATTTGTTACATTATAAAAATCATGAGTAATGTACTGAAAAATAAACTCTGTATCATTATAATTGAAAAAATATATATTTACTAGAAAATAATATTCAATTAAAAAATCTAAACATGTTAAATTGAGAACTATGAAACACAATATCACTATCTTTACTAGTAATGCATTTTCTTGATTTACTTTTTATCAATAATGATACTAAGTTTGCAGTTGTACACCTCTGCTGATTTTCAAAAAGAAAGTAAACATGCAGGATATTGAAAATGGCAAATCAATTTGCTAAATCAAGATGTGACATTTGGGATTTTTGCTAATCTCATATTCTGCTCACATTTAAACTCATAAACACTCATTCTACATCAGTGAAATTAGTTGCAGTGATATTTCTCTAGTGCAGCAGCAACAAAATATTCACGTTTATGCAAATAAGGAACATTATGCATGCACACACAGGGACAATTATGAATATTGATTTTCCTGCCTCTTCCAGTTTGGAGAAAATTCAACTTCTTTTTCTGCTAAGATTTGCTCCATGTTGTGTCAGTGTCTAATATAACTGCTTTTAGATTAAAGACTCAAAAAATGGTATGATAATTTGTGCAATATTTGTTTTTCTTAGTTTGTTAATTATGTTAATTTACATCCACTGTATGTTACTTTTTTTCACTGGTATTGCATATGATATTAAAGTCAACATGAAATCTAAATTGACAATTCTTAATATTGCTGTAAAATTTATTATAAACACTCTAAAAAATCTTATTTTATTTTTTTCTACCCAACTCCTGGGTTGAGCCTTTTGGGTCATTTTGGTGTTATTTTTCCAGTGTTTGGGTAGTTTTGTGTTACCCAGATCCTGGGTCAGACGTAACAACCCAGTTTCAGTTTTTGTGTACCAACATGTGTTGGGTGTTTGTGTGACCCAGATCAGGGTAATAACCCAGTTTAGTTTGTTACCCCAGACGTAATAACCCAGTGTTTGGGTAGTTTTTGTGTTACCCATACCCTGGGTCAGAGTTAATAACCCAGTTTTAGTTTTTGTGCTACCCAGATCCTGGGTTAGACGTAATAATAACCTAGTGTTTAGGTAATTTTTGTGTTACCCAGATCTTGGGTCAGACGGTCACCCAGATCTGGGTCAGATGTAACAACCCAGGGTCCGGGTAGTTTTTGTGTTACCCAGATCCTGGGTCAGACATAATAAAGACCCAGATCCGGGTCGATGTAATAATAACCCAGTGTTTGGGTTTTTGTGTTACCCAGATCCTTACCAGTGTTTGACCAGATCCATGTCCCAGACGTTTGGGTATTTTTTGTGTTACCAGATCCTGGGTCAGACGTAAGTGTTTGGGTAGTTTTGTGTTACCCAGATCCTGGGTCAGTATTTTTGTGTACCAGATCTGGGTCAGATAACAACCCAGTGTTTGGGTAGTTTTTGTGTTACCCAGATCCGGTCAGATCCCAGTTTTAGTTTTTGTGTTACCCAGCTCCTGGGTCAGACGTAATAATAACCCAGTGTTTGGGTAGTTTTTGTGTTACCCAGATCCTGGGTCAGACATAACAAACCAGTGTATATGTATTTTTTGTGTTACCCAGACCCTGGGTCAGACTTAATAACCCAGTTTTAGTTTTGTGTTACCCAGATCTGGTTAGAGTATAATAACCTAGTGTTTAGGTAGTTTTTGTGTTACCCAGATCCTGGGTCAGACATAAAAACCCAGTGTTTGGGTATTTTTTTGTGTTACCCAGACCCTGGGTCAGACTTAATAACCCAGTTTTAGTTTTGTGTTACCCGATCCTGGGTCAGACATAAAACCCAGTGTTTGGGTAGTTTTTGTGTTACCCAGATCCTGGGTCAGACTAATAACCCAGTTTTAGTTTTTGTGTTACCCAGATCTGGGTCAGACTGGGTCCCAGATCAAAAAACCCAGTGTTGGGTAGTTTTGTGTACCGGATCCTGGGTTAATAACCCAGTGTTTGGGTAGTTTTTGTGTTACCCAGATCCTGGGTCAGACGTAATGTTTGGGTAGTTTTGTGGTACCAGTCTGGGTTTCCAGTTGGGTAGTTTTTGTGTTACCAGATCCTGGGTCAGACAAACAACCAGTGTTTGGGTAGTTTTTGTGTTACCCAGATCCGGGTCAGACCAACCCAGTGTACCCAGATCCTGGGTCAGACATAAAACCAGTGTTTGGGGTTTTGTGTCACCCAGATCCTGGGTCAGACGTAACAACCCAGTGTTTGGGTAGTTTTTGTGTTACCCAGATCCTGGGTCAGACATAAAACCAGTGTTTGGGTATTTTTGTGTTACCCAGATCCTGGGTCAGACTAACAACCCAGTTTGTTTTGTGTTACCCAGATCCTGGGTCAGATGTAAAAACCCAGTGTAGTTTTGTGTTACCGATCCTGGGTTAACAACCCAGTGTTTGGTAGTTTTTGTGTCACCCAGATCCTGGGTCAGACGTAACAACCCAGTGTTTGGGTAGGTTTTGTGTCACCCAGATCCTGGGTCGACCCAGTGTTGGGTTTTTTGTTACCAGATCCTGGGTCAGACATGTGTTTGGGTATTTTTTGTGTTACCAGACCTGGGTCAGATAATAACCCAGTTTTAGTTTTGTGTTACCAGATTGGGTAGAACCCAGTGTTTGGGTAGTTTTGGTTACCAGATCCTGGGTCAGATAAAACCCAGTGTTTGGGTAGTTTTTGTGTTACCCAGATCCTGGGTCAGACGTAATAATAACCCAGTGTTGGGTAGTTTTTGTGTTACCCAGATCCTGGGTCAGATAATAACCCAGTGTTTGGGTAGTTTTTGTGTTACCAGATCCTGGGTCAGACGTAACAACCCAGTGTTTGGGTAGTTTTTGTGTTACCCAGATCCTGGGTAGACGTAATAAACCCAGTGTTGGGTAGTTTTTGGTTACCCAGATCCTGGGTCAGACCTAACAACCCAGGTGGGTAGTTTTTGTTTTACCCAGATCTGGGTCAGACGTAACAACCCAGTGTTTGGGTAGTTTTTGTGTTACCCAGATCCTGGGTCAGACATAAAAAACCCAGTGTTGGGTATTTTTTTGTTACCCAGATCCTGGGTCAGACGTAATAACCCAGTTTTAGTTTTGTGTTACCAGATCCTGGGTCAGAGTAATAATAACCCAGTGTTGGGGTAGTTTTTGTGTACCAGATCCTGGGTCAGAAATAATAACCCAGTGTTTGGGTAGTTTTTGTGTTACCCAGATCCTGGGTCAGACATAAAAACCCAGTGTTTATTTTTTTGTGTACCCAGACCCTGGGTCAGATTAATACCCAGTTTTAGTTTTTGTGTTACCTGGGTCAGATGTAATAAACCCAGTGTTTGGGTAGTTTTTTACCCAGATCCTGGGTCAGACATAATAACCCAGTGTTTGGGTTTTTTTGTGTTACCCGATCCTGGTCAGACATAATAACCCAGTGTTTGGGAGTTTTTGTTTACCCAGATCTGGGTCAGATAATAACCCAGTGTTTGGGTAGTTTTTGTGTTACCCAGATCCTGGGTCAGACGTAAAACCCAGTGTTTGGGTAGTTTTTGTGTTACCCAGATCCTGGGTCAGACATAAACCCCAGTGTTTGGGTAGTTTTTGTGTACCAGATCCTGGGTCAGACGTAAACCCAGTGTTGGGTAGTTTTTGTGTTACCCAGATCCTGGGTCAGACATAACAACCAGTGTTTGGGTAGTTTTTGTGTTACCCAGATCCTGGGTCAGACATAAAAACCCAGTGTTTGGATATTTTTGTGTTACCCAGACCCTGGGTCAGACTTAATAACCCAGTTTTAGTTTTTGTGTTACCCAGATCCTGGGTGGACGTAATAATAACCTAGTGTTTAGGTAGTTTTGTGTACCCAGATCCTGGGTTAGACGTAACAAACCAGTGTATGTGTAGTTTTTGTGATACCCAGATCCTGGGTCAGACGTAATAACCCAGTTTTAGTTTTTGTGTTATCCAGATCCTGGGTCAGACATAACAACCCAGTGTTCAGGTAGTTTTTGTGTTACCCAGATCCTGGGTCAGACGTAATAACCCAGTTTAGTTTTTGTGTTATCCAGATCCTGGGTCAGACGTAATAACCCAGTGTTTGGGTATTTTTTGTGTTACCCAGATCCTGGGTCAGACGTCTTTGTGTTACCCATGAGTTTTTGTGTTACCCATGAACAAAATCAAGTCCCGCCCTACATTTTTTCTTGTTTGAGAAGCCGTTTCATTCAGATATACGTCACAATAGGGAAGAAAAGACTTTCACGACTTCTGTTTCATGCCAACTTTAATGTCCAAATGGGCTTTTCATCTCAAAGTGAATCCAAACACTAATCATCTCTGACAGCATAAATCTGAGATTTATGTGAAGTTTTGCTCCTCTTATTTAGATTCATCATGGTGTGTGCTGTGGGAGTCCTGATTTTTTTCATCCTATCATATTTTCATTAGTACAGTTATGGAATATCAAGGTTTGCATGTATGTATTGGTGCCATCTAATATACATTCTCTGCCATCTTTTTTTCTTAAGTGCTGAAGGAAAGGCAAGATGGAAATAGTGCGCCTTAGTAACCTGATTTCTGTCGGGAACATTCAGACACTCACCAGGGAGACAGAAACATTGTTGCAGGATTTGGAGTATGTTCACTAATTAGGGTTTGCCCTGTCAGCATTAGAGCCTGGCAAGAGATGCTATTTTATTGTGATAAAAAATATCTTTCTTTTTTTTTTACAACAATGACGATAAGTGACGAAAGAAAAGCGCAATGCCCTTATATGGAGATGGTTTGGGCGTGTTTTATGTAAATTACTTACCTCATGTAAAAGAAAGAACGGATTCTAAACTGCCTGAAACAAGTCGTCAGTAATTCCAGTCTTACTTCCTGCTCAAACCTACTTAGGTTTGTAACACATTGACCAATCAGAGCAGAGTTGACCAATCACAACAGACTGGGCCATTTGACCAATCAGAGCAGAGTAGGCTTTAGGAAAGCAGGGGTTTAGGTGAGAAAATTAAAGTGTTTTTGACCATGGTTGCATGTAAATATATTGTAGCAGACCTCCTAAACAAAATTAAGAAGTATTTTTTTGTCCATACAGTAAAAGTCTATGGGATCCATTGTTGTTTTGGGCCCCGTTTATTTCCATTGTATGTATCCTTGACAGCAACATAGTGTTGGCCCAGATCCGGCCCACATCTGGTCCGCGTATAATCCACATGTACCATATGTGGGTCGGATCTGGGCCATCACTATGTTGCTGTCAGGGTACTGTACAAAAACAGTTGAGACATTCCTTAAAATATCTTCTTTCGTGTTCTGTAGAAAGTCATATGGGTTGGGAACAACATTATAATGAGGAAATGATGCCAGAATAAAATTTTATTTGATTCAAAAGGCCAGAAAGAGGACAAATGAAATATTGTAAAGAGTTTGTTTTGCAAAATCTCATTTACAGCACTGGCAATGCAGGCTGGACGTATGACTGCTATATGATTCATTTGGCACAATATTGTGGACTCTGTTTTGGCCATCTGGGATGGTCAGAATTAAATCTTGGCATCAATTTGCTGTGAGTTTATTGTCAGTGTTTGAAGAAGACCCAATTTTGCGGTGATATAAGGCTGTGTGCGTCTTATCTCTGTGGGATTTCAACACCAGCCATAAAGCTGTAATTTTCTGTAGTTCAGAAAGCTAGTGTTGTGTAAGTCTTTCCTTGTGGAAGGAGCTTATCGTCTTCAGACAGACTTCAGACAAAGGTTAGACGGCAGGAACAATTGATTGAAACTATATAATTCTGTGTAAACTGATAATTGTAATCTGTTGAGTTTCCCATAGACTTGACTAAAAGATGAAGTTCATCATCATGAAATGATTAATTCACCCAGAAATTAAAATTTTCATCATTTACTCATGTTGTTTTTTTCTGTAGAACACAAAAGAAGATATTTTGAACAGTGTTCACGCTGCTCTTTTCCATACAGCGGAAAGTATATAGTGATTGTTTTAGTCGTACTTTTATCTTTTTGATGAAAATATGTATTTTTTGTCATGTTATATTTATTAATTTTAGTCAGTTTTACTCTGACTGAAATGGCATCTTGCCTAATTTTAGTCTGCAAAAGCAATGACTTCAGAAAACTAGGAGTATAACACAAATCGTCTGACCACGAGAAGCCCTGGACAGCTGTTTTCAGACGTGAAACCGATGCTTTGAAGCCGGTGAACAGTCAGCGTGATGTTTGTGAACGTCATCGCGATACAAATGACCCGACAGCCTGATGCGTTTCATCTGAGAGTCCCACCTTCCATTCTTTCAACCCCCTGTGGAGATCAATGACTGTGGTCCTCCATTACGGCCCACTCTGTGAAAACAAAGACACACGTTGACAAATACTCACACACACTGATGTCACCATATGGCTGGTTGCACGAGTTGTAAATGGACTGAGGGCAAATGGTCATAATTTGTCAGTGTTTATATTTTACATGCAGATGAACAAAGTGTTTTTATCACCTTACTATTTGAAAAGTACTGCAGTGACACTGTAGTAATACAGATGTGAAAAGGTGATATAGTGCTTTGATACATACCTTGGTATATTAATGGTAATATTGATATGTCATTGTATTTTCAAGGTACTTCATGGTGTTTACTATGGTAAATAGCCATAAAATATGGTTTTGCTATGAAATACGGTCAAAAAATGTAAAAAAAAATAATAAAATAATAATAAAAAATAATATATTTTAATTAGTATAAGCATATAGAGGCATTTTTAAGATAAGAAAATATATTAAAATGAATTAAGAAACTGATTTTGAATCCCAATAGTAGTTCCTGGAAGTAAAGTAGGCCTAATGCACAGTGCAGTTATTAACTGTGGTAATGTGTGAATTGAGTAATTTCAGACTATTTTTTTGTCAGGCATAAGGAAAACTGCATGGTGTTATTCCTTCCCTTTCCCTGACTGAGATCACGCAGAGATATGCCTGGCAACAAAATCCGATCTGCGGCTTTGGCCAGACCAATAAACACAGTACAGCAGTAAAAGCTTGTTTTGGGAGCAGCTTCAAATGAGCCCAGAACTTTTCTGAAATTAGTAACATCTGATCGGAATTTTAGATAATACAAAATTACAAAATGGTATTTTTTTTTTTACATGGCTTCCCAATAGAAAAAAGATATGATTTATTATGAAGTTGCAACTAAAGATAAAACACATTATCTCTATATATAACATTATTTGTATTTCCCTATAGGGCACTGTGTCAATATTTTGTTGTGTTTTCTTATTTATTTATTTATTTTTTGAGTTACAGTTAGTCAGATTAATCCTTAAATGTCAACCATTTAAAACAAGTAAAATTAAGTAAAATCTAAACAAATATCTGAATAACAGACAGATGTCAAAGATAAATTAAGAACTCTTTATTTTTTTATTGCCAACATTGAAGACACCTGATGATAACAAGCAGAATCACTGAAGGAAAGAGAAATGCAATAATTAACAGAGGTTTAGATGTTGATGTTGATTTTATTGAAAATTGTTGGTCACTATTATGGTGATCAGTGTTTCATTTAGTTTTGCAGTTTGAATCTTTGCTTTTTATGTCAGTTTGTGGTTTTTGTAATGTTGTTTGCTAATTAACACATTTTAAATGGTTGCCTTTTAAGGAATTAATTTGATTCATTCTAACTCAATTCGTATATGGTGAATTTAATTCATAATATTGCGTGTAATCTGTTGCCACAATTTTGAGTAGATAAAGCGTATTACTTTTTACAGTGTACGTCACCCATGAGGCCTACAGCCTACAGGGGTCCATTTCCCGTACATTGACGTAACTTGCTGCTTAACTACCATAGTACAATGCATCGCTGACAGTCACTAGTCACGACTGTCTCCTTAAACCGTATTTGTCGCAAATTTGTCATTCAACCACGTTAGTTAAAGGCACGATATGTAAAATTTTGGTTACATTTTATTTTACAGTGCCATAGTTACATTGTAATTACTTAAATAAGTACTGAGTACTATTAATTAACTACATGTACTTACTATAGAGTTACAATTAGGGGTAGGGTTTGGTTTAGGTTTAGTTACTTGTAATTATGCTTAATTTACTGTTATTACTATATAAGTACATGTAGTAATGTGTAACTGCGACACTGTAAAATAAAGTGTTACCAGATTTTTGGATTAAAACATCCAAAAACCACTAGAACAGTGTTATATATTTTATATATTATATACTTGTGTACTTACATTATCCCAGATGTTTCCATGAATGTTTAAATCCAGAGAAATAAGCTATTTTAACCAGGACACGGACCATGTCAGTGCATCGCCTGTCAATAACATCATTCCCGATTACCCTCGATTTCCGGTTTTATTTTGTAGATATTCTAATATCGATCTAGCTTACTGCAGTGTGCAACAAGTGTCTCATTGCAGCTGCCGAGCGAATGCTCAGAGTAACGTTATAACATAATTTGCAACAGTCAAATGTATCAAATATGATAAACAGTGCTGCTTTAACCCACATACGCTTGACAGTGGCGCCCCCAGAAAATTTTAATAGGGGTGGCCAGACGAGGCCACAGCAATTTTTGGGGTGGCAAAAAAAAAAAAAAAAATTATATGTGTATATATATATATATATATATATATATATATATATATATATATATAGGCATATATATACATATACATGCAAAATCAATGGTAGTTATTAATAGAATAATGAGGACACAAACCTTTACATTCAGTCACGTTCGGTCCCATTTATTTGCATACACATACCTACACTGTTTTAGTCCAAAAGTGTGCACATTTGTAGAAATACACATTTACCTCAGATTTCATTATGGTTTCATAATTACCGAGGTCATAAAATATAGTTTGCTAGGGGCGTTCGGGGGCATGCTCCCCGAGAAAATTTAGATTTCTCTGGTGTACATATGTGCATTTTTAAGACGTTTTAAGGCCAACAAATTGGATAACAATAGCTTTAAAACCATGTTAACAAATACATGCATTCACAGTTTTGAGGCAGCTTTAATCGCATGTGTGGTAATTTCATGACTTAACTTACAACAGAGCAATGACGGTCATTGCTAGTATTCTTTTGGGCTTTATTTAAGCTATAATAAAGTAATTATGCAGCGCGCGCCGGCGCATTTGCGCATGCAATTCTTGAGTGCGCGCCGCGAGCACAGAATAACCAACTGGTCTCATAGGAGAGACGTACCAGTGGGCACGTTTTCGCGAGACACAAAATTACGTACCGACGAGTACGTCTCGCTGCAGTTTCCGACAGAAACGAACGCTAGAGGCCGGTAAAACGTCGATAAGCGCTTTTGCTCGTTTTCACGCACGGTTTCGACGCCGGCCGGGGTCGGATTATGGATTCGTAAAGACTCGTTTCGCTTTTTTTGCCGTGACCAAGCTTGCTCGGTAGCTCGGCCGATACGGAGTTGGACTTACGGCGAGGAGTCGACTCCCCCTGCCTGGGTACGAATCCCGTGAAAGGCGACTGACGGCAAAAAAAAAAAAAAAAAAAAAAAAAAAAGAGCTCAAAGAGATCTAAACGAGCTGAAAAACGGATGCTTCTTACGTCACGTTTGCTTTTGTTAACACTATCGGGTAGGTTTAGGCGTAGCGTCGGTGGGAAGTTATTTTAAAACGCAACGGAGCGCAAATGTCAAATCGAGAACCGCGGCGATTCGTCTAAAAAGCAAGGTCATAAAAACGTACCGCATTCACCCTATTCTGCTCCGGCAAAAAAAAAAAAAAAAAAAAAAAAAAAAAACACGCTTTTGGCGCCGCTCAGTGGACATTTCAGAGTGAAACTGCAGCGATATGTACTCACTGGTACGTATTTCGCGACTCGCGAAAACGTGCCCACGGGTACGTTTTCAGCTGATTGGACCTGTTCATTTTTCTGAATCTTACTGACATAGTCTGACAACATCTCATCTGACCGCAGTTCACTGTTGTTCAACTGAAGCTCCCTCGTCATCACTTGTAGTCTATCTTTTCCAATTTTCATTGATTCAACTTATTCGTTCAAAAAGCTGATTCATTCAGTAAAGAAACAGCGCCATTTGTTGTTCAGGGACGCAATACAATGCTCTGGATTTGATCTGAACTATATTCGTTGGCGAAATTGTGCAAAAACAGGCAATGATGTCTAAAATGTAAACATGAATAAAATTTATATAACATTTGTTATGCTGATATCTGGAGAAAAGCGGCACTCTTTATGTGATATTTATTAACACAGTGAAAGCGTGCACTCTAAATGCGCACCGACACTTGTCTAATCTAAAAGGCAACATCACATACAGGGATGTCAGATCGATTGTGCATCGTTAAAACAACAATTATGATAAAATCGTAGACTAAATATATCGCACACCCCTACCCTACCCTCTTCACAGTATAAATAACATTTTAAATTCAGGTCTGTAGACATTACTATTTAGACTCTTGGTGGCAGTGAAACAGCTACTCTGGTGGTGTCAGTCAATCTATCTTTTTTGGTGGCATTTTATTTTCTTTCACTTCATGAACTTGTGAATTTACATTATGCATTTAAATTAATACTACCCAATGCAAAATCATACTGGGGTGGCCACAGGGGCCACCCCTGGCCACCCCTTGGGGGCGCCCCTGACGCTTGATCTGAAGAAGTGAAAGTGGCGACTGGGGCATAATAAAAGTTCTGCTGCTCTCGAGCCATGTGACGCGCTCGTCTCTCATTAGCAATCGCTCCAGCTGCCTCATAACATTAATAATCTCATCCATGAACATGATTTCTGCCCGAGTCCAGTCGGATCCTTTTCCCCTGGCTGAAGACAACATCTCCCATGATTCCGCGCTCAATTTTGGCATCAACAAGTTAAGCCTTTATTTTGAAAAGGGGCCTCTAGTGGCGAAAAATGACATATTGTGCCTTTAATGATGTCACACAGGTGGTGGAGTAATAATGAATCTGTTTGAGATTGAATTAATGCTAGATTTTTTGCTATAAATTGCAGACTTGTGATCTGAGGACTAATTGCCATTTTTCTCAGTTATTTTGCTTTATTTCCAGCTTCAATCATAGGCTCATTCTTGCGTACTAGAGCACGTATGCACATACACACTCTTCAAAAACGGTGCTTTACATCTTAAAAAAATAAAAGATGTAAATGACATTTGCATATAAATAAAAGATATACATTGTACTGCATGTCAGCTTGCTTATTTACCTCAAGATAAGTGTTTATTAAGTCCATATGTCATAAAAACAAGAAACTATGCTTCTAACCACAGCTGTCCTTCCAACCACACAACTTTGCGAATGTTCATTGGAACTAATGTGGTTTCGGGAAACACCGACTCGTTGAACTATGATGCTAGACTAACGATGCTTTTGGGAAATGCACCCTAGCATAGTCTTCCTGTTCATACAGTAGCAACAGAATGTTATGAATAACTGCTTAAGACTGAATTCTCCCACCGCAGCCTTGCTGATAAAAGTTTCAAAGTGACGGTATAAATCCCCCACAGTCTGACGCAGCTTTTCTCACTCTTTTTCTTCCCACAAGAATTCATATTAAATTGTTTACTTTTGTTGTACAGGATTTGCAGAAATAGTATTTTTTTTTATATCAATCACAACTCATTTTATTCAGAAAGATGGCAAAGACTGGTTCAATACATAGTTTCCAACAGTTCCTTTATAGAGTGACCTCATTGTTTCGTTGGTGGATGATACAGTCTCTGAGTCATCTCTCTGACCGGACATGAGGCATCTCAGAAAGCCCAGTGGACATGGGACAGATGTGCTCTTGTGGTTTTATGAAGAACTTTATATTCCATGATACAGCTTGCACCCAGACTGTTATGTGAAATCTCTCATTTATGAAATGGATAGCCTACTAATGACTGAACATAATACCTTTTTGTTACTGTTGTTGCGTGGAAATCGATGACAGGAAGCATGTTACATGATTCTTCCACTCTCCCCAGAGACATTTTATGACATTATGCTAATTAACAAATAAATGAAGTCTGTTTTATCAAACAGTCATAATACAGTAATAGATGGATTATGTAACACTGTAAAAAAAAATCTATCCATTGTAAAAATCTATCTATCTATCTATCTATCTATCTATCTACACTATATTGCCAAAGGTTTTGGGACGCCTGCCTTTATGTGCACATGAACTTTAATGACATCCCATTCTTAATCCGTAGGGTTTAATATGGAGTTAGCCCACCCTTTGTAGCTATAACAGCTTCAACTCTTCTGGGAAGGCTTTCCACAAGGTTTAGGAGTGTGTTTATGGGAATTTTTGACCATTCTTCTAGAAGCACATTTGTGAGGTCAGGCAGTGATGTTGGACGAGAAGTCCTGGCTCGCAGTCTCCGCTCTAATTCATCCCAAAGGTGTTCTATCGGGTTGAGGTCATGTCAATCAAGTTCCTCCACACCAAACTTGCTCATCCACGTCTTTATGGACCTTGCTTTGTGCACTGGTGCGCAGTCATGTTGGAACAAGAAGGAGCCATCCCCAAACTGTTCCCACAATGTTGGGAGCATGAAATTGTCCAAAATGGCTTGGTATGCTGAAGCATTAAGAGTTCCTTTCACTGGAACTAAAGGGCCAAGCCCAACCCCTGAAAAACAACCCATTCTTCACAAATGTTTGTAGAAGCAGTCTGCATGCCTAGGTGCTTGATTTTATACACCTGTGGCCAGGGATGGGCAGTATTTATGATACATGTATTTCAAATACGTATTTCAAATACAAAATAGTATTTTGTAATTTGAATTTGATAGGGTTGATGAAAATGGCTTTGTATTTTGTATCAAAATACTTTAGTGTTTTGTATTTTTGTAGTTTTAAAATACTGTAAAATACTTTGTAAGAAGTCTACATGATGACATCATAAAATTACGGCCTCTGATTGGTGCCTACTCTATAGTTTGCAGAGACTTGTTGCGATCAGAACAGAAAATTGATCCATATGGAAGAAGGTCGTCAAGAAACGTGCAGGCTGCCAGCTTTCCATCAATTTTTAGCATGAATTGCTATAATTTTTAACATTTTTCATGTTAAGTTTTGGTGTTCATTTTGGTAGCCTAGGCTAAATAGTATACCAATTTACATAATGTTCTTGAAAACATTACCGAGCAGCAGCCCCCTATATTTATGATTAACAATCAAATGATTAATTGGTTAAAGACTAGTTGCTATGAATACAGGTGCCATGAGTTGTGTTTTTATGAATGACTTGTTTGTCTTTGAGTCAGTGTTGCTGATGCAAAGTAGGCCCTTTATTACCAAACACCAAGTAACTAAATTAGGATACAATTATGAGTCATTTCATCACATCATCACATATTGTGCCTTTAACTGGTTGTCAGATTTATTGCATGACTCTGGCAAAGAAAAGCTGTTGCTTTCAAACATTGTTTACTTAATCAAGTCAGTAATGGTGAAGGGATAGATCAAATAGGCCAATTCATGGAAGGTTTGCGAAGAAATTTCATGCTCCCTTGTAAAAGTATTTTGTAGTATTTTCAAAATACAAAAATACAGAAGTTTATTTTGATACATGGTGTGGTTGCTGTATTTTGTAGTTTATTCTGATACATTTAAAATTAAGGTATTTGGTATTTTATTTTAAAATACATTTTGATGTATTTTTGCCCATCCCTGCCTGTGGCCATGGAAGTGATTGGAACACCTGGATTCATTGATTTGGAGGGGTGTCCCTATACTTTTGGCAATATAGTCTGTCTGTTGTCTGTCTATCTATCTATCTATCTATAATGTCTGTCTGAAAACGTATATGGTATTCACTTAAATTTGGTTCGGTTCCTCACATAAAGCTTTTGAGTTCAAGTTTTATGAACTACTTTTGTTATTCTTTTATGAAGCTTTTTTTTTTTTTTTTTAATTAAATCTTGGTAAATCTGCTCATAAAAATTACATTTATGAAAACAAATTGGGTGGGAATGATTCATCTAATTGTAGGGATTAAAGGCAATCCTATTCACAGCACCTCCCCCATCTCTGTACAGGGACTCTTCACCCTCAGGATACGAGTACGTCACATGACCCAGCCCCTTCATTAGTAACATAACAGATTGTCATTTGCATGCGCAGGTCCCTGTGAGAGGAAGGAACGTGATGTGTGGCTGTGTGTGAGAGAGAGAGAGTGTGTGTTTCAGAGTTGGGGATGATGACCCTTTAATACTGGATCCTGAACAGGCCTTGGAGAGAAAGTCATTGGTAAAATATACTCATATTGCTGCTAATTATATGCAAGGTGTTGATTGCCTTTCAGCATCTGAAGTGACTTCCACTAATGGAGATGAGGTCACGTCTGCTGTTGTTTTTAAGGCAATCAGAAGCCGTCTCATATTTAATGCTCCCCCGTGGAGAAAAAAATAATTTATGAAAGTTGTTTAATCTCTGATAAACAGCATTGAGCCAGTGGATTTGCTTGTTATAATACAAAACAAGATTGTTTCAGATATGAAAGACAGCATGTATTGTTGAGCCGCCACCAAACGTGTTAGTTACAAACGTGCCATTTCCTCTGAGACATGATCTGCAGCTTTAATCCCCGCTGGTGTTATTTCATGAACAAAGAGACTCCAGCCCTTTAAACGCTGCCATTATCAGTCTATTTCCTTCACATCATGCTTTTCTCTGATGCTTTTGTTTGAAACTTTGGCTTTATAAACAAAATACAGTGTTTGCATGATTATTGTGCGAGTTGATATTCTGTTCATATTTTTTTCCAAGCATATTTTACTAATTCCAAACCACATCAATCTTAATAACTACTGTTAATATTAAAAGGAACACTCCACTTTTTTTGAAAATAGGCTCATTTTCCAACTCCCCTAGAGTTAAACAGTTGAGTTTTACCGTTTTCGAATCCATTTAGCCGATCTCCGGGTCTGGCGGTACCACTTTTAGCATAGCTTAGCATAGTTCATTGAATCTGATTAGACCGTTAGCATCTCGCCCAAAAATGACCAAAGAGTTTCGATATTTTTCCTATTTAAAACTTGACTCTTCTGTAGTTACGCAACTTTTCTTGACTCTTCTGTAGTTACGCAACTTTTCATTTTCTGTCGGTCTTAGTACACGATGTAACTACAGAAAAGTTTTAAATAGGAAAAATATTGAAACTCTTTGGTCATTTTTGAGCGAGATGTTAACGGTCTAATCAGATTCAATGAACTATGCTAAGCTATGCTAAAAGTGGTACCGCCAGACCCGGAAATCGGCTGAATGGATTAGAGAATGGTAAAACTCAACTGTTTAACTCTAGGGGAGTTGGAAAATGAGCCTATTTTCAAAAAAGTGGACTGTTCCTTTAATGATATTTAATTGTTAACAAAGGCTGGAAGTGAAAAACGGCTTAAAAAATGAGATTAAATGCAATACCAGCAGGATAATGCACCCTGCCACAAAGCAGAAATGGTTCAGGAATGGTTTGAGGAGCACAACAATGAATTTGAGGTGTTGACTTGGCCTCCAAATTCCCCAGATCTCAAACCAGTAGAGCATCTGTGGGATGTGCTGAACAAACAAGTCTGATCCATGGAGGCCCCACCTTGCAACTTACAGGACTTAAAGGATCTGCTGCTAACATCTTGGTGTCAGATACCACAGCACACCTTCAGGGGTCTAGTGGAGACCATGCCTCAACGGGTCAGGGCTGTTTTGACAGCAAAAGGGGGACCAACACAATATTAGGAAAGTGGTCATAATGTTTTGCCTGATCGGTGACTACTGTAACTTTCATTCTTGTTTCAGTTTAAGGCCTGCTACAGTATAAAGTTTCTGAAACCCATATTCCCACTAGTGTGATTTTAATGAACAGAACATGGCAATAAAAGAAGCAAATCCCTTTGAAAGCTTTCTGCTATACAAATCCAAAACCTTCCCTACAAGATATCTTCTCAATGGCATTTTGTGGCATTTGAAAATTTCACAGAGAGATTTGCAAACGAGTATCATTTTATTTCAAAGTCGGTGCGCAGAGAGGAGCCTGATAAAGACGAGGCTTTTAAATCCTGCTGGGAGACTTCTTTCCTCTGGAGACGTGAGGCGCGGAGCTCAAACCGCCTCAGTCTGCCTCACTTTTATCGAGTCAGTCGCGTTCTGTCGCTCTGGCCCTTCGGCTGTTTGCGCAAGTTTTCAAAAGCTCTGCGCTGTCGAGTGTGTTCAGCGTGATCAGGCTTTGTTTCTTTTATCAACAGCTAAATGCCTCAGCATCTTGTTCCTTTCTTGTTTTAAGGTTTACTTTTGTACTCTTACATCATTATGATTCTTTACATGCAGCAGCTCGCAATAACTGCAGTGATTCTTCAGTAAAATTTGTCATAGTTCCTACCAAAATACCAATGCTTGACAAAGCTAATTCTGTTTGTCTTTAAATACCTACAAACTGAACAGATCCATTGTTAGTACTATAAAACCAGAGAACAGAGGATCTCCTTCAAACAATCGAATAATCTTCTATAATCTGTTAGTTTGGCCCTGTGGTCAGGGATGGGATCAGATTAAAATACCAAAGTATTTTAATATATGCATTTTGTAGTGCTGCCATATGTGGTCTTTGTAAGGTGCTTCAAGAAATACCATGGTATTTCCATCATGTTAGTCTTCAAAACTGTGGTGTTACTATAGTACCATCTCCAAAAACACTATGATATTGCCCTGGTACACTGTCTAACATAATTCATTTTTTGTTCGTTCTAATATCAAGAGTTCAACAATAACTTTACATTAGGTAAACTTATAAAACTTGGGAAACTTTTGGCTCTCTTGGTTTCCCCTCATTCTGGTTGTGCATGTACACATTGCATTAAACATTCCTGTAATACAATGATTTAATATACTAATTTTTAATTAAAATGGGCATTTATTAGGCGGTGATACTGTATATTATCTTTTTTCTATTTATAATAATAATAATAATAATAATAATTATTATTTATTGGTATTATTTATTATTTTAATAATAAACAAAATATGTTAAAATATATCACTGCCTAAGGTATGATAATTTTCGTAATTAGTTAATAATAAGACTGAGAATGATGATAATTAAAATGAGAATAAACAGAAAAATGTATTAAAATATATCACTATATTGCTGCCTAATGTATGCAAATTTTGGTAAATAAAAATAATTATTAATAACAACAATATAATAAAGATGATAATAACAACAACAATAAGAAGAAATATATTAAAGGTGCCCTACAATAAAAAATTGAATTTATCTTGGCATAGTTGAGTAACAAGAGTTCAGTACATGGAAATGACATACAGTGAGTCTCAAACACCATTGTTTCCTCCTTCTTATGTAAATCTCATTTGTTTAAAAGACCTCCGACGAACAGGCAAATCTCAACATAACACCGACTGTTACGTAACAGTCGGGATCATTAATATGTACGACCCCAATATTTGCATATGCCAGCCCATGTTCAAGGCATTAGACAAGGGCAGCCAGTATTAACGTCTGGAGCTGCACAGCTGAATCATCAGACTAGGTAAGCAAGCAAGGACAATAGCGAAAAATGTCAGATGGAGCAATAATAACTGACATGATCCATGATATCATGATATTTTTAGTGATATTTGTAAATTGTCTTTCTAAATGTTTCGTTAGCATGTTGCTAATGTACTGTTAAATGTGGTTAAAGTTACCATAGTTTCTTACTCACGGAGACAAGACTGTCGTTATTTTCATTTTTTAAACACTTGCAGTCTGTATAATTCATAAACACAACTTCATGCTTTATAAATCTCTCCAACAGTGTGTAATGTTAGCTTTAGCCACGGAGCACCATCAAACTCATTCAGAATCAAATGTAAACATCCAAATAAATACCATACTTACGCGATCAGACATGCTGCATGACGAACACTTTGTAAAGATCCATTTTGAGGGTTATATTAGCTGTGTGAACTTTGTTTATGCTGTTAAAGGCAAGCGCGAGCTCCATGGGCGGGGAGCGCGAGCATTTAAAGGGGCCGCAGCCTAAATCGGCTCATATTTAATGATGTCCCAAAATAGGCAGTTAAAAAAAATCTATGGGGTATTTTGAGCTGAAACTTCACAGACACATTCAGGGGACACCTTAGACTTATATTACATCTTTTAAAAAGACGTTCTACGGTACCTTTAATAAAATAAAAATATATCTAAAAATAATGATAAAAAGATATATTAAAATGTATCACTATCATTGCCTAATGTATGCTAATTTTAGTAAATTATAAGTAATTTATAATAATAATAATAATGAATTATTTATTATTTATTAAAATGCGCATAAATTAGGCAATAATCTAGTGGCATCTTTTAATTATTATTATTATTATTATTCATTGTCATATTAATAATTTTGTGAAATCATGCTTATTCATGCAAATACTATCACAATTCCAGGCAAAAAATTCCTCAATGCTCCTAAAAGTAAACTTCCTCGTCTTGTTTCTTTCTTATGTTTTGGGGGGTTATGATGATAATATGACCTGGATGTGTTCTTGACATGTTTATGACATTCACCCACCAACTCAATACAATAAATCCTCCCTAATAGACCAGCTGTGCCTTACACATTTAATTATTCACTCATGTGGTCAAGCAAAACAGACCGCACAAGAATAGAACATTAAGCAAACAATTAGGATTTAACAAATTACATGTGTTATCTGTAGCTGGGATTAATACTGCATGTGGAATAATTAAACAGTAAATGAAGTTTGTCTGCCAGCCTTACAGCCACTCAATCTAATAACTGATGCAGCATTGATAAGTGTAGATGCTGATAATTATCCACATCATCACTCTTACACATGTACGATGTCTCGTTTCTCAAATTACTGCTGTCAGCAGCTGGATACCAAATTAAAGGTGGCGGTTATTTATCATGAGTATTAGACGGTTATTTATCACGTTGCCTGGTGTTTTCTTTTTCATTTTTCATATGTGTTATAAATTATATCCATCTTTTAATCTTTTTTTTTTATTAGAAAGTAAAGTTGCTATGCTGCGTTAACTTATTTTATGCTCATGGTCTATTGTCTACTGTATATCTTGCTTTGTTTACTTCGAAACGACCCCTTTTCGCTTCTTTTTTCTCCACATTTCTTTCTTTTCCTGCTGTCTGTTCATTGCTTATATCATTTCAGCCTAGGCTTCTGAATTATTGACTAGTCTGAAGTCTCAAGAGATTGTGGAACGTGGATAGCTTGAGTCAATGTTGGGTTGTATTGAACCGCTGAAGAGAATGCAGACCCGTCCTCCATAACAATCAGTCCAGTGGAAAGAGTCAGATAAGAACGTTTCCTCTGATATTTCTCAATGTCTGTCTGGAGTTCTTGATAATCATATAATTTTCTACTGTTTTTGAGATGTGTTTGTACATGTCTCTGTCAATAGAAACATGAGATTTTTGGTGAAGGAGGAAATAAGAGAGATGGGGTTTCTTATATCTCAGATACTTGCCAAAATGGTTTGATATTTTTTAAGTTTATGTGATTGATTGATTGATTAGTTGGTTGATTGGCTGATTTAATACCATAGTATTTTAATATATGCATACTGTAATGTTGCAATATGTGGTCTTTTAACAAATACCATGATATTTCCATCATGCTAGTCTCCAAAGTGTTACCATAGTACCAAAACTATTGTTCTTTGGTACAAAACTGCTAACAAATCTCCAAAAACAATATGGTGTTACCATGGTACAATGTCTAACATAACCCATGGTAGTTTTTTGTTGGTTTTAATATCCAGTTCTTGTACACGTTACTGTTATACATTCCTGTAATAAAACAAATTAGCATAATGATTTTTATTAAAATGGTTTAATATTAGACAGTGATGTCTAAAACTAAACAAGACAGTGAAAACTGAACATGGTGTGTCAAATACTACAGCCTCAACTGAGACAAATGTTTTCCATCATTATCTGGATCTACAAAATTTATTCTATGTACTTGAGGGTTAATAAAAATCCCAATATTAATATTAAGAAAGGAATAATTGACAACAGACCATTGAATTATTAAAAATGATTTCATTCACCCAGGGTCATAATGTGGCCACAATGTAAAGTATAGTGCATTCATTTTTCAATAATTCAACAGTCCGGTGTCAATCATTTGGCTTATTTGACCACGTGTCTGCATAAAGTGTTCATAGCAAGACACAAGAATGAAGAATGTGCTGAAATGATATCAACCAATCGAAATCAAGAATTAAATTTCATAAGTGGTCACATGACCATTGAGCATGATGTTGTAAGCAGACAGCGATTCATGACCCAAAAGCCAAGGTTCAGCTGCAAAATACCCCATCTGATTACGTCTCTGGGTTGAGCAACTTTGAATGGAGCTCTAGTTTAGTTGCGTTCGGACTGTAGCAGCTGGCTTACTGATACTGATACTGTTGGGCTTTAGCGCTGTTCTCTTTGCCCTGCCTTCGTTTAAGAAGCTTATTTCATAAGAAGATGAAAAAACTGAGGCAGACCTGAAAAAAACCTTGATTCCATCGAACTTTAGATTTGTGCTTGAACCAGCCTCTCTTTAAGAGAATCTCAGGGAAATGCGAGAGATGTGATTTCATTATCTTGACACAGAGACTTTCCTTATCTTTTATTTCAGGTTGAAAAGTGATAGTCATTACCCCAGTGCAGTGAAGAATGTGGACTGCGTCAAGGTTGCTGTATGATGCAGGGGTAGATTGACTTCCAGAGGAGCTGCATACGACTCCCACTGTGAATAGCCATTTAAACTACAGCTGCGTCTATTGTGAAATTACCTGTTGCTTAGAAACCATTATGACTGAATGGATCTGTTCTTGCTTAGCCAAGGTCTCCTTTTAATTCTTTATACAAAGAAACCTTCGTTTAGCATAATTAGTGGTACTTGCATTGAACAAACCCCTAACCCTAAGGATTAAGCTTTGGCTTGTATCACATCCCACACAGTTTGTCCTGAGAGTGGGTGTGGGTTGAGGAGAGGTGTGTTATTTTTTACGCATTCAGATTTATGATTTTCACCTGGTGGGTGATAAAACTGGTGAAAATGCTGTTGAAGGAGGGACTTACATCATATTTAAGGCCTCTTTACACCTGGGCACTTCATGCGTTTCTCTGATCAGATAGCTATTCCATCTTAAAAAGTCCAGGTGTAAATGCCCTCCGAAAATGCTTTCAAGATGGATTTAAATCCAATTTCAGGAGGTGGTCTGAGATGCATTCCAGACAATACTGGACAAGTGTAAATGCATCTGGTTGTTGAAACCACATATGTAAATTTTACTCCTCCCAAAATGTAAAAGAGCATGTTATAGATTATATGCAATGTTATAGCCAGATGCGCCTCATCCATGCCTGTACCATGTTATCAAGTCCCAGTGAAGCTGGATGCATGAGGCAGAACCACAGCGGTCAGTAGGTGGTCTCTTGAGACGCAAACAGATCCAATTCTGCTTGGACAAATTTCCTCCAAATCAACTCCACCATCTTAGGGTGGAGTCTCCATTCACCGGGCCTCAGCCCCTGTCTCGACAGGATGTCTGCCCCCAGATTCTGGTTCCCAGGTATATACAACCCGAATTCCAGAAAAGTTGGGACGCTTTTTAAATTTGAATAAAATGAAAACTAAAAGACTTTCAAATCACATGAGTTAATATTTTATTCACAATAGAACATAGATAACATAACAAATAACTGAGAAATTTTAAATTTTATGCACAAAATGAGCTAATTTCAAATTTGATGCCTGCTACAGGTCTCAAAATAGTTGGGACGGGGGCATGTTTACCATGGTGTAGCATCTCCTCTTCTTTTCAAAACATTTTGAAGACGTCTGGGCATTGAGTTTATGGGTTTCTGGAGGTTTGGTGTTGGAATTTGGTCTCATTCTTGCCTGATATAGGTTTCCAGCTGTTGAAGAGTTTGTGGTTGTCTTTGACATATTTTTCATTTAATGTTACTCTAAAACCTTTATATACCTTTCAGCATTCATAGTGCCTTCCGAAACATGCAAGCTGCCTGTACCGTATGCACTTATGCACCCCCATACCATCAGAGATGCTGGCTTTTGAACTGAACGCTGATGACACGCTGGAAGGTCTCCCTCCTCTTTAGCCCGGAGGACACGGAATGACAAAGAATGTCAAATTTGGGCTCGTCTGACCATAGAACTTTTCCATTTGAAACAGTCCATTTTAAATGAGCCTTGGTCCAAAGGACACGACAGTGCTTCTGGACCATGTTCATATGGCTTCCTTGTGCATGATAGAGCTTTAGTTGGCATCTGTGGCACATATGGTTTCTGGAAGTACCCCATTCGCACTTTCCTCCACTAACTTCTCCAAGATGATGCCCAAAGCCTTTTCATTGCATAATCCACAATGATACAGACCTCTTTACTTCTGAGAGACTCTGCCTCTCTAAGATATCCCTTTTATAGCTAATCATGATACAGACCTGATATCAACTTAATTAGTTGCTAGATGTTCTCCCAGCTAAATCTTTTCAAAATTTCTTGCTTTTTCAGCCATTTGTTGCCCCCATGCCAACTTTTTGAGACCTGTAGCAGGCATCAAATTTGAAATGAGCTCAAAAATGATTTTGTGCATAAAACTGTAAAATTTCTTGGTTTAAACATTTATGTTATCTATGTTCTATTATGAATAAAATATTGGCTCATGTGATTTGAAAGTCGGGTTGTACATTGCTCTGAGCAACAGCAAATTGCCCTGGGACCACAGGACCTGATGCGCCAGTCTGAACAGAGAGCGCTACCTGAGTGATATAACATGATGGCCCCTGAGGCCTGGGAGGAAGTACCTCAAAGCTAGAAGTACAGCCATCATCTCCAGGCAATTTATGTGTGCTTTCTACAGACCCTTTTGAAGCAGCACACCAGCCTGTGAGCGACGCGTTTGTTGTCACTATTTTCCGATGACAAGGTGCTCCCTGGGACAGGATCCATGATTTCTTCCATACAGGCATCTGTATGTAACCTTGATCATATGGAATGGGTTTCATCTTGGGGAAAACCCCCTGTTCCTCGGTCACCACTGTAGGGGTCTCATCTACAGCAGGCCAAAGGACACAACATTGGACACTGCTGCCATGAGCCCCAACAGTCTCTGGAATTGCATTACAATGATGGCCTGGCCTAGCTTGATCTTGGAAACTGCAGTCAGGATTCAGGATAGAATCGATACAAGCAGGAGACCATTGTGCTTGCATCGTAGTCAAGTCCCATACCACCCCCAGAAATGTAGTTTCCTGCAGAGGGGATAACACACTTTTCCTGGCATTGAGTCTCAAACCCAAGCACCTTAAGTGGTCAAGGGCCACATCTTGATGCCAAATTGCCATTTCCTGCGACTGAGCTAAAATCAGCCAGTCATTCATATAATTGAGGACATGAATGCCCTGGAGTCTCAACGGAGCCAGTGCTGCATCCATGCATTTTGTGAAGGTGCGATAGGATAAGGCTAGGCCGAATGGAAAAACCTGATATTGTAATGCTCTGTCCCAAAAGCGAATCTCAGGAACTTCCTGTGCTCTGGAAGGAAGGAATTATGGAAGTATGCGTCCATCAGATCTATCGTGACAAACCAGTCTTCAGACTTGATTTTACTCACAATCAAAGGGAATGTTAACATCTTGAACCTGAATCTCCTCAAAGAATGATTCAATGAAGTTATGGCTGTAGAACCCAGACTCCCTCTCGGGAGGATATACGCTCTACGCCCCCTTCGCAAAGAGGGACTGAACTTCTTGTTCCAGTACCCAACCCTGCTCGGGGTCTACAACAGTCTTGAAGATACCGTTTAGCCTTGGTGCATGGGACCCAAACTGGATCCTGTACCCTTTTTCCACTGTATGCAGGACCCACTGAGATACATTGGGTAGGAACTTCCATGCTTCTATGTAATCTAGTAAGAGGATCAGTCTCTCAAGAATGTTGCTTTGACCCCCCAAGCTCTTTGAATGGTGGCTCGAGAGGCAACACTTTCTTTTTATTGCTGTACATATGAGGAGCTGGTTAAATGCTCCCTGGCAGTAGCCCCACGTGACCTAGAGATGTGAGGAATGAACCTCTTAAAAGCGACTGACTGCCGCTTTGCCTCTTGAAACCTGTCAATGATCTAGTTGATGGAGTCACTGAACAGGCCAGAATGCAAAAGCGAGGCATCAAGGAGGTAAGTTCTATTTCTCTCCTTAATGTCCAGGAGGTTCAGCCATAGAAGTCTCGCCACAACCACTAATGCTGCCATGGAGCGGTAGATGGCACGGGCTGTCTCCTTAGTGGCCAGGAGAGACAGGTCTGTGGCCTGATGTAGCACTTTAATATCGTCGGGCCAAACCCCCTTGCCTTCATCTAGGTCTTTAAGCAGGTTGGGCTGGTATACTTGCATGATGGACATAGTGTGCAAGCACACACCAGCCTGACTCGCTGCCATATATGCCTTGACCACCAAAGCGGATGCTGTTCTGCAGGGTTTGGTGTGCAGTATCAGGGCATTGAGGGATGAGGCAACATCAGGTGAGAGATATGTCTTCAACCTGTGGCATCATCCCATAGCCATTCTCCTTCACGCCCAAAATAGACTAGTAATTATGAGCTGTAGGGCTAGTGAGACACGAGGAGAATGGCTTTTTCCATGATCTCAATACCTCAGCATGGAGATTAGGAAAGAATGGAAGGCCTCGACCTAGAGGCTGCACTCTGCGCTTCGCAAGAAGCTCTCATCGAGCTTGCTCTTTTTAAGGGCTTCATGCTTCTCAGATAGCCAATCAATAATTTAACCACTGCACGAGTCGCAGCTTCCAACAGCTCCTCATATGATGGGGATAGAGGTGGTGAGTCCTCAAAACCCTCCACTTCAATACTCAGGACGTCTATCTCCTCAGAGCTAGACAATCCCAGCATTGGACTCTCACTCTGGGTGGAAGAAGCCATGGAGCGGGCTTCCGTATCCTGAGCGAGTGTGCTGGAGCTGGCCAGTGAGGGTTGAGAAAAGGCTGAAGCCATCTCAAGCTCCTCAGCCAGCTCCAGCTCCCACAATCTGAGACGCTGCAGCCCCAAACCGCAAGGAGCATGAGTCTGTTCTCTACTTGGTCAAACAGAGCCATGCAGCAGCAGAGCTTTCTGAGTGGCAGCTGCTCCCCCTTGAGAGCTGCCTGTGCATGCTCCACTCCCAGGCAATGAACACAAAGCTTGTGTGTGTCCCCACCCTTGATGTATCTTGGGCAGGGAGGCACACACAGCTTAAAATGCTCACCATAACAGTAAAATATACAATATATATCGGAACAGACAACACCAAATAAAGACATTCAAGTTCACACACAGAGTGCTTACTGAAGATCAGAAGCTGTTGTGTTCCAGTATCCCTTTATAGCTTGAGGTTCACAGTCACATGCTACCTCATGATGCAGCACCAGTCAAGATTGGACTAGTTTCACATGTGCTTCAGATGCCATCATGCAAAGGCATTCCCCAAAGAGTCGTCTTTCGACGTAGCTCGAGTTCCCTCGAAAGGGAACACCCTAGCAGCATAGAAATGTCTTAACCACCATAGCAAATGCACAGCAAGGCCCTAGCAAACAGTCATAACTCCCTAGCAACTGCATAGTAACCCTAACAGCCACCCAGAACACCATGGCAAACACATAGAATTGTGCCTTAACAACTACCTAGCAACTACTAACTATGCACCCTACTATCTAGTTAAAGTAGAGTCTAGTATGTAACTGTGGCAGGGGGGGCGTGGTTCAGCGAAATCTGCAGCAGGAGAGAGAGGCAGAAGACGATCGGTGATTGAGTGAGTTAAATGCAAATGACGAACACCTGTTTCTTGTTTCAGTAATTGGCGTGGAGAGAGTATATAACGCCAGGAGTGAGGGAGAGAGAGAAGGACTGCTGACCGGTGGACTCTGCTATTCACAGCCATGTGAAAGTTTTGTTACGCTTTGATTTGAGTTATTGCTGATGCACCTGCTTTTGTGTTTGTATTGGAGAATCATAATAAATACCACCGTCAGCAGTCAGCCGACCCTTGTCTTCTTCCTTCCTTCATACGAACTTTATCACACTGGTGCCGAAACCCGGGAAGGAAGAAGAGAGCCGCCGCCATGCAATCGTCCTCCACTGCATCATTTGCGGAGGTTATCACATCTCTCGCGGCCCTACATCATGAACAACATCAGGCCCTGCTGGACTTAAGGACTGATCAGGAGCGGCGCTTCCAAGCCATCCTGCAAGTCCAGCAGGAGGACCGCGAGACGTTCCGGAGCTGGATGGACCGAGAGGTTTGTACTGAGGTCGTCGATCATCGTGCTGGGTCTGCTCACCTGCCCCTGAATAAAATGGGGCCAACGGACGATCCTGAAGCATTTATTGACCTGTTCGAGAAAACGCGGAGGTGTCGGATGGCCCAGAGACTAATGGCCAATGCGCCTCATCCCGTTGCTTTCTGGAGAATCGCAGGTGGCAGCCCAGCAGCTCCCCGTACAGAACCTCCTGGTCTTCAACGACCTCAAAAGGGCCATCATCCAGCGGCTCGGCCGGAGCCCGGAACAACATCGACAGCGCTTCCGTTCCTTGGAGTTGGGCGAGTCCGGCCGGCCCTTCGTGATGGCCCAACAGCTCCGGGACTCCTGCCGCAAATGGTTGCTGGCTGAGGGAAGCGACGTGGAGCAAATCATCGATCGTGTGGTGCTGGAGCAATTCATCACTCGGCTACCCAGGAAGACCGCCGAGTGGGTCCAGTGCCACCGTCCCACGTCGCTGGACTCGGCCATCCATCTTGCGGAGGACCATATGGTGGCGTGCCCAGGGGTCGGCGAACCATTACCATCTGCTTCTCTCTCTCCTTCTTTCCCCTCCCCTTCTCTCTCTCGACCTGTCCCTCTACCTAGGTCCCGTCCGCCCGGCCCGCCGCGAGTCCCACCCCGGGGGCGGGGTGGAAATAACCAGGGTCATTATCCGAGTCCGAGAGTCCCGCTCAGGGGGGCGGGGCTGACCCAGGCCGGGACGGACCCCGCTCCTGTTTCTCCGTTTTCTCCACGCCAATCATTTACCCCACTCTCTGCCACTGGAGCGGCGGGGAGGTCTGGGCCGGCCTGTTGGCGTTGCGGGGACCCGGAGCATTTCGTGGACAGGTGCCCGGTGATGGAGATTGGGACAATGGTCCGGGTCCCGGACGCCCCGCAGGCTGCCCCCGGTCAAGCTGGCTGGTACCAAATACCTGTGAGTATCAAGGGGGGTACCTATCAGGCCTTGGTGGATTCTGGCTGTAACCAAACCTCAATCCATCAAAGCCTGATTTCATCCAGGGCATTGGATACAAGCCGCGTGGTTAAGGTGCGGTGTGTGCACGGGGACGTGGTGGCATATCCTGTCATACCGGTCATTATTCAATTTCGGGGACAAAAGCATAGTGTTGAGGTGGCAGTTAGTCCGCATTGGCCAGCATTTTCAGAATTATTGGGTTATTTATGCACGGATGCCTCTTGGGGAAAGAATGCGATGGTTGGGGATGCGCTCGTGCAGGCGGGAGAGACTGAGATGGGACCACTGAGTGCTGCTTCAGGGGAACAGAGTGAAATTGAGAGAATAATTCTCTCGGAGCGCGATGACTTTCCCCTGGAGCAGTCTCAGGATGAGACGCTGAAACGTGCGTTTGAACAGGTCCAATCCATCGACGGTCAGCCTCTTCAGCCTGGGCGGGTGCTTACCTATCCATATTTTGCAGTTATAAAGAATCGGTTGTATCGGGTGATCCAAGATGCCCAGACAAAAGAAGATACAACCCAGTTATTAGTTCCAAGGAGCTGCAGGGAAATGCTTTTTCATGCGGCTCATTCTAATCCAATGGCTGGACATTTAGGGCAGGCAGCAACACTAAATCGCCTCATGACCCGATTTTTTTGGCCGGGCATTCACGAGAATGTGCGCAGGTGGTGCGCGTCTTATCGGGAATGTCAGTTGGTGAATCCACCGGCCACCCCAAAAGCGCCTTTGCGCCCTTTACCATTAATGCAGGTCCCCTTCGAGAGAATTGGTATGGACCTCATTGGGCCATTAGAGCGATCAGCTAGGGGGACATCGCTTTGCATTAGTCATTGTGGATTATGCAACACGATATCCTGAAGCAGTGGCTCTCCGCAGCATTTCGCGAAGAGTGTTGCGGACGCACTGTTTAGTTTAATCTCTCGGGTGGGGATCCGAAAGAAATCCTCACCGATCAGGGCACTTTACACGCAACGCAAACTTTACGAATTATTGGGCATTAAAACGATTCGTACCAGCGTCTTTCCCACAAACTGACGGGCTGGTCGAACGTTTTAATCGCACGCTTAAAACCATGATTCGTAAATTCGTTCAAGAAGACGCAAAAAATTGGGATAAATGTTTAGAACCCCTGTTGTTCGCTGTGCGAGAGGTCCCGCAAAGCCTCCACGGGGTTTTCCCCCTTTGAGCTTCTCGAAACATTCTAGTAGGATGGACTCTGAGAAAACAAACTCACACACTTTGGGGGGGCTATCAATGGAGAATTGTTACAAGCTCAGGACAGACAGAGCCGGTTGTACAACAGGGGAACTAATCTACGTAAATTTTCACCGGGGAGATAAAGTGCTTATATTGCTTCCTACGTCAAGCTCAAAATTACTTGCAAAGTGGCAAGGGACCGTTTGAGGTCACACGGCAAATTGGAGATCTCGATTATGAAGTAATACGGTCAGATAGGAGAGGGGCACGTCAGATATATCACCTCAATCTCCTTAAAAAATGGAATGAGGCGGAGACAGTGATGCTGGCGACGGGGATGGAGGAGAGGATGATCTTGGGCCAGAGGTGAATGTCAAAACACAATCTCTCGCGCTGGCTCCAGGAGGAGATCACCTCTCACCCTCCCAGCTCACTGATCTCACTAAATTACAAGCGGAGTTTGCGGACGTGTTCTCGCCCCTACCTGGCCGTACTAATCTGATTCAGCACCACATTGAGACAGAGCCGGGCGTGGTAGTTCGCAGCCGGCCGTATCGTTTGCCTGAACACAAGAAAAAAGTGGTTCAGGCAGAATTAGCGGCAATGCTTGACATGGGAGTAATAGAAGAATCCAACAGTAACTGGGCGAGCCCGTTGGTTTTAGTTCTGAAAACGGACGGCTCGGTTCGGTTCTGTGTGATTACCAAAGGAATGCTGTGACCGGATGGCTCCCCGGCCTGAGTCAGGCGGTGGGGGTATGTGGCAGGGGGGGCGTGGTTCAGCGAAATCTGCAGCGGGAGAGAGAGGCAGAAGACGATCTGTGATTGAGTGGGTTAAATGCAAATGACGAACACCTGTTTCTTGTTTCAGTAATTGGCGTGGAGAGAATATAACGCCAGGAGAAACAGGAGTGAGGGAGAGAGAGAAGGACTGCTGACCGGTGGACTCTGCTATTCACAGCCATGGAGTGAAAGTTTTGTTACGCTTTGATTTGAGTTATTGTGCTGATGCACCTGCTTTTGTGTTTGTATTGGAGAATCATAATAAATACCACCGTCAGCAGTCAGCCGACCCTTGTCTTCTTCCTTCCTTCATACGAACTTTATCACAGTAACGTTTGAAAACACCCTTGCAGCAGCATAGTAATGCCCTAGCAACCATGCAGTTTACCATAGCAATACCCTTAACCAGCCATAATACCCTAGAACCTGCATAGTAATGTCTTAACAACCACTCAGAAGACCCTAGCAACCACCTAATAACACTATAGAACTACCCATGCCTAGCATTTGGGGGAGGGAAAAAAATCTGAACACCGGAACCGCATAACACTGCCTGGCATCTACCCTGATATCTAGTTTTATGTAAAGTTTGACCCCAGAAATCACCCATAACATAATAACGATGCCCTATCAACGACACGCAACACCCTAGCAACAATTTAGAGTTTCCATATTTTGAGTAGATTGTAAACACTGATGATCTTGAAAAGACAATCAAGCTATTACATCTTGGTATTTTTAATGTGTTAAAAGTAAAACTGTGTTTTGAACCAGGCTCCGCCCAATCCCTTTCTCCTGATCTCAGTGTGGCCTGCTCAGGGCGGAGACATTGAGCATCATCCTGCCCTCCCTGAGTGACAGAGGCGTCCCACTGCTGTTTGTTATTGTGTGAGTAACAACACCCCATAATTACCCCACTGCTCAAGACAACATGAATCGTACCTGTACTTCTTTCCTTTCAACACTGCCTGACAAGAGTCATATAGAATAAGCAATCTTTATTTTCATAATTATGTGTTTGGGTGAGATAATAGGTTCCCAAAATACAGGTCACCTCAAGATATGTTTGTCATAAGTTAAAGCATTATTCATAAGATCTTAGGTCACCATCAGTCTAAAGGTTCTCTGTTCCTAATTTCCTAATGAGTTTGCTCTGTTGGAGATGCCATCTGTCTAACCACAACTAGACAGGCTGTATATAGAATAATTAATAAGCTGCTCATGAATAATTAAGCTCCTTGTATTAAAGTATATTAGATTTGTGAACACACAGTTGTTTCATATCACATGTAAAGGATATTAAAATTAAAATTAGAACTAGCAAAAAAGAACCATGGTACACAGATTGTTTTTTTTTTTTTTTTTTATTATTTTTTTTTGGACAGTACAATGGTAATACTGTGATTTTTTTTTTGATTTTTTTTTTTTTTTTAATGTTGTTTTGTTTTTTTGGATCATGTTATACCTTATGTTTTTTTTGGACAAGTATCATAATAATACCATATTTATTTGGACATTCATGGCAATAATTCATGGGAGAGTCTCTCATGTATGGCAGAAGAAGGCCCATAGAATCACCAAGAGTTGGATAGACTGAAAAATGGTATCACTGATGAATGAATGATCATGATAATATCATGCTTTTTCTATGAAAGTTATCTGCCACTGAATAAAAAATAAAAAAAGGTAACTGCGACTTTTTATTTCGTAGTTCTGACTTTTTTCCCCTCAGAATTGTTATAGTCAGAATTGGATGGGAAAAAAAAAGTCAGAATTGTAATATACAAACTTACAATTATGAGAAAAAATCAGATTTAGCGAGAAGGGCGGAAGAAGGAGAAAGAAGATGAGAAGAGAGAGGAGAGAGGGGAAGAGAATTGAAAGTGAGGGAAGGATTTGAGAGAATGAAAAGAGAGAAAAAAGGGAAAGAGACTGAGGGGAATCTTTTTTTCTTTGCTGCAGAAAGAAAGGAGGCAGAAAAAATGAGGAAAAAGGGGGAAAAGAGGGGAAAGAGCTGAGAGAAAAGTGAGAAAGCATACAGAGAAACAGTGAAGAAGAAAGAACGAAGGGTGTGGAGAGAAGAAAAACAAGAACGGAGAAAGAGGGCCCCCGCCGTGTGAGGAAAGGGTTGGGAGGGATGAGAGAGGGAAGGCGAAGGGAGGGGAAGAAGAGGGGAGAGAAATCGAGAGAGGAATGAGAAGAAAAAAGGGGGAAGAGGAGAAAAAAAGAAATGGAGGACAGGGGAAGGAAGGAAGGGCGAGAGGGGGGAGGGGAATGCAAAAGAAAGGGGGAGAGGCAGAAAGTGAGAAAAAAAGGGGGAAGAAATGGAGGGAGAGAGGAAAGGGTCGGAGGGAGAGGAAAGAGGAGAGACGAGAGGAGAGAGCAAGAAGGAAAAAATGGCAGGGGGGGGGGGGAATTGTGAGGAAAAAAATGAAGAAGAAATTGCGAGGGAAAAAAAAAAAAAAAAAAACAAAAAAAAAAAAAAAACAAAAAAAAAACAAAAAAAAAAATAAACAAAAAAAAAAAAAAAAAAAAAAAAAAAAAAAAAAAAAAACTAAAATCAAAAAAAGTCCCAATGACCCTTCGCCAGGGTTTGTTGACAGGCGATTAAGGCAATCAAAACGCAAATTTGTCAGACAAGCAGTCAGGGGAGTTAGCAAAATAACGTAGGTAGACTTGAACTGTGAAAAATGGTGTGTACTGATTCTTTCTGTGATTTGAACAAAATTCGGAACACTGTACCTTGAAGGGGTGTTGATAGACTGCATGACACCTTCTATCGTGACATGTACCATGTATGAATCGATAGGAGGTTTTATGAATGTTTAGAAACTGTCATTACGCTCAAAATTTGCTCAATTGTGTCATTTTTAATGCAAAGCTGACCATTGTTTGAGAGTCTTGTTACGGACAACTTGACATAAACCAACACATCAGAACCTGCAGTGTCTTTGTCATGACAACTTGGACATTAGCAAACATCATAACCTGTCATACACATGACATAGCAGATTAATTATCAAACGTAAATAACTACTTAGCTTTAGGGGTTAACATTACATTACATTATTTGGAACACTCCGGATAGGGACACATATAAAACGATTAAATATGACTTTTACTCAATAACTCTTAATTTACGGATTATATAGTATTGTAAGGTTCGGTATTTGGGTAGGCGTAAGAATGAGAATAGGTGCATGCAGAATAAGGCATTAATATGGCTTTATAAGTACTAATAATAGCCAATATCGTAGCCATAGGAATGCTAAATTGTAATAAGAACTAGTTAAAAGGACCCCTAAAATAAAGTGTTACCATATTATAACAGTGTATCTTTTTACGAAATGGGAAATTGTCATTATGCCTTATGTTGGAGGAAATTAAAAAAAAAAAACAAAAAAACAAAAAAAAAAACCATGAATGAAAAAGTCATGACGTGTTATAAAATGTCAGAGATTGTCATTAATGACATTAATTGACAGTTCAATTTGTACACTGTACTTGAGGGTCAAGATAATATTTATGACATATATAATGGGAATCATGCCAGCAATGTCAAAACCAACCAATGACAGTTTAATGTCATGTTAAACCCATAAGCTAAAAGATGTCAAGTTGTCATGACATTAAGCACACTGACAGGTATGATGTATTGGTTTATGTCAAAGTTGTCATAACTCGGCTCTCAAACAATGTCACTTTGCATTAAAATGCAAAGTGAGAGAATGACACTTAAGCCATTGTCCTAAACATTCATAAAACCTTTTCATTGATGTCAGGTGTCTGTATGATTATGAGGGTGTCATGTCAGTCTTATGCACACACATTCAAGTTTACAGTGTTACTCCAACATTACTGATGAGGTTCCTTCATGTTTATTGATGCTATAAATGAACTAGTAGAAAGAGATGATACGGTCATGAGCCGCTTGAAAGTGAGCTTACGCGATTGCTGTCATGCACATTTAAGCCACAAAACGGTATATGTTTAAATTCTTTCAAAATTACCAAAATTGAGACTTTGTTCATATCAAAAGATAACCTGCTCGTCTGTCGTCGAAGCGGTTGTTCGTGTCCTCTGTGTTCACAATGGATTTTTTACTCTGAGAAAACCGCTATTATGCTGCGGAGTGGCATGCTTGTCAGACATAGCACAGTAATCTAATTAAAGGGGTGGGTCTTGCGAACGGTTCAGTTTAATTCCAACATTACACTACGAGCAAAAAAGTCAGATTTGCGCGCCCCCCGTCAGCCTTTGCGCAGCACCTGTCCTAGACTTGCCCCGGCACACCCGTCACCCCCTGTCCCAGTACCACCTTCCCTCCGCGAACACTGTCTCGCATGCCGCGCACCCGTCACCCTTGTCCATCCAACCTTGCACTTCTGCGCCCCCCGTCCGCATTGCCCGGGCCCACTGTAGCCTTCCCCGCCACCCCGTCAGCCTTGTGCGCCCCCGTCCGCATTCGGGCTCCACTCTCCAGGCTTCCGCGGGGCCCCCCCTCGACTTGTGCGGAACCATTCCAGCCTGGCCCGCCCCACACCGTCCCCTGGTCATCTACCCATCCCATTACCGCGCGCCAACCCGTCCGCTTTGCCCGCCCACCCGTCCCCGAATTCCCCGGGCCACCGCACCCTGTCAGCCTTGCCGCCCACCGTCACAATTGTCCATCCCCCCCCTTCCCTTCTGCGGCGCCCCTGTCCGCATGCGCGGCGAACCACACACCCCGTCCCCCACTGTCCCCCTCCCACTTGCCCTTCGGCGCCCGCACCCCCCGTCAGCCTTGTGCTGCCCCCTGTCCGCTTCCCGCCCCCCCCCTCGCCGCCTTCTGCGCCCCAGTCCGCCTTCTGCGAGAAAGCTCCGGGCTTCGCGGGGCCCCCGTCCGCCTGGTGCGCAACCACCCTTCCGCATTGCCCCAGAAAAAAAGTCACACTTGTATCTACCCCCTTCTCCCTCCGCGCCCCTCCCGTCCCCGACTGCCGGACCCCCCCCCCCCGTCCGCATTGCCCCCGCCACCTGTCCGCATTCCGGGCCCCCACGTCGCCTTGTGCGGCACCGGTCTGCATTAGGCGCCTAATATCAGGCTTCCGCGGGCACCGCCCCACACCCCTCCGACGGGGGACCCCTTTCCGCCTTGCCCGCCCCCTTGTCCTCTCCCCCCCTTCCCCTTCCGCGCCCCACAGTCCAGAATCCCCGCCCCCCCCGGTAGCATTGCCCCCCGCGCCCCTGTCCGGCCTTCTGCGCCCCCCGTCCGCCTTGCCCCGCGGGCGGGCACATAGGCGGGGCCCACCGTCAGGCCTTGCCGCGGCCCCCTGTCGCTTCTGCGACCCCCGTCAGCCTTCTGCGGCACCCCGTCGCCTTGCGAGCCCCCCGTCCGCCTTGCCAGCCCAATCCGACTTGCTGCGGCCGCCCACAGTTGAATTGCGCGGGGGCCCCCTGTTCAGCTCTGCGCACCCCCGTCCCGACTTGCGCGCCCCCCATGTCAGCCTTCTGCGGACCCCCAGTCCGACATTCTGCAGGGCCCCCCGTGCCGCTTGCCGCGCCCCCCGTCCGTGGATTGCCGCCCACTGTCCCCGCCTTGTGCGCCCCCGTTCGCCTTGCGCACCCCTGTCCGCCTTCTGCGCAACAAGTCCCCCGACTGGTGCGCCAACACGTCCCCCATTGTCCCCTCCCACTTCCCCTTCCCAGCCCCCCGTCGCTGTGCGCCACAACCCCAGTCCCCCGCCTTGCCCGACCCCTGTCCCCGCCTTCTCCCCCGGCCACCCGTCCGTCCTGTGGACCCAACGTCCGAATTCTGCGATACCCTCTCCGGCTTCCGCTGGCCCAACACAATCAGAATTGGAGCACCCTTTCCCCGCCCTGCCCGCCCCCACGTCCCAATTGTCATATCCAAATTCCCTCTTCCCGAGGGCCCCCGTCCGCTTTGCCCCGGACACACCCCGTCAGCATTGCAAGGACATGTCAGCATTGCCAGCCCCACGCCCCCCTTGTCCCCTCCACCGTTTACCCTTCTGAGCCCCTGTCCCCGACTTGCCCGCCACCCACACCAAAGTCCACAATTGTAACCACAAACTTGCATTCATGCTAAAAACAATTCCAGAATGTGCGAGCCCATGTCAGCATTCCAAGAACCACCGTCAGAATCTGCGGAGGAAAACGTCGAATTCTGAGAGAAAATATCGGGATTACGCGGGAGAAAAAAAACACGTTCAGCCTTGTGTCGAACCACTTCAGCATTGCCGCAAAAAGACACAATTGTCCTTTACACACTACACTACGCGCCAAAAAGGTCGAATGCGCGAAACCACAAGTAGTAGCAGGCGAATTGCAAGAAAAATGTCAGAATTCCCCCGCACCCAGTAGAAATGTGAGGGAAAGGTCAGACTTCTGAGATAAATCTCAGATACGAGGGGAAAAAAAAATCAGAAGTGTGAGACACCCATTTCAGAATTGCAGAAAAAAGTAATATACAAACTACCATTATTGATCGCAAGGAACCAGAAAAAAAAAAAAAGTCAGAAAGTGCAGACAAAAAAGTCGAATTGCCAGAAAAATGTCAGAATTCTGAGAAAAATGTCAGAATTCTTTTTTTTTTTTTATTGTTTTATTTTGTTTTTTTTTTTTTTTTTTTTGTTTTATGAGAACAAAATGTCAGGATTCTGAGAAGAGGGGGCAAAATCAGATTCTGAGCGGAAAAAAGTCAAAATTGCGAGGGAGGGGGAAAAATGTCAGACTTCTGAGAAACAAGGTTAGATGGCGAGAACAATGTCAGAAGAATTGTGAGAAAAAATATCAGACTGTGAGGAAAAAGTCAACAATGTAAATACAACTTACGTTACGAGAAAAAAGTCAGAATGCGAGAATGAGAAAATCAGAATCTAGGGAAAAAGTCAGATTGCGGGAAAAATGTCAGAATTCTGAGAAAAAAGTCCGAATGTGAGAAAAAAGTCACAATGTCAAATACAAACTTAACAATACAAGAAAAAAGTCAGAAAGGCAGCAAAATGTCAGGAATTTGAGAAAAAGTCAGAATTCTGAGATAAAATATCAGGAACGAGGAACAAAAAGTCAGAAATGTGAGAAAAAAATTTCAGAATTGCAAGAAAAAAAGTCACAATTGTAGTATAAAACTTACATTACGAGGAAAAAAGTCAGAATGCGAGAAAAAAAGTCAGAATTGCGTAGTATAACTTGCAATTGCAAGAAAAAAGTCAGAATTGTGAGATTAAAGTTACAATACTTTTTTTTTTATTATATTAGTCGTGGTGGAACAAGCCTTCCATATTTATAGACATAATTCATGATGATGATAATAAAAACAGCACATTTTAGACATGTACCATGCAATACCAGGCTACTAGGACATGATAATACAGTAAAATTGATTACAGTGCATTTAATTTACCTGGTAATACATCACTATACACTGCCACAAACTCTCTTTTTTTTTATGTAAGGAGAAGGTTGGAAACTTGGAAACACCTTATTGACCCTTTGAAGTAACCTGGATAAAACTTCTCATTCCTGATTGGCTGATGAGCCATCACGTTCCCTGCCCTTTGTAAATTATTTTTGTTTAGTAATATAGATTACATATTATCTGAGGAAAGACTTACCGGTCTGTATGAACCACTGAAACATGGTCTTGTTGACTAGCGAAAGAACAATTTGCTGAACTACCAACTGATGGTCGTTTAAATGTAATTGTTTTTGCTTTTTGAAGCATGATGGCTCAGTTTGTCATGAAATAACCTGACCTCCACCTGGAGTGATCTGTGTAAGGTGCTTTTAGCATCTGGTGTGAAGAGTGAAGATTCATGCACATGGGCAATATCTGCATGCCAGGCTGGGCACATGAATTCTTGAAGAGATGCTCCAGCTTCTATGTCGTGTGCATAGGACTTATGAATGATTCACAGTGAACTAGATGAGACCATCTAACATGGACAGTTCATGTATTTTTTAGCCTTTAGGGTGTGTTTTACGAGGTCATCTGATCTTTGCTCTAAATGTTTTTGCAGGAAAACTGTCAGATCTTAAGTTGGTGTCAGAAAAAAAGGTCTCCACTTCGCATTGGGGTCCTGATCACCCTGTCAGGGTTTATTTTGCGATAACAACCGTCTGAATGTACATTATCCCTTACTTACCTCTTTTTAAAATTAGATTTCTTACAGCAGAGCTCTATAAAAGATGATCTTTTTCTAAATGCTAGAGCAAAGGATGTCAACATTTTACCTTTTTTTTTTAGTTTTAAAAAAAATTACATGCCATTACATGCAAAAATGCCCTTTGAGTGTCACGTTAAATGCCTTGAGTGCTTTCAATTTGAAATGAAACATTGAATTGTAAATCCATCTCAGTGTTGTTCTCCATTTAGGTAGCTGGAGGCTTTTCCCAGAGAAAGAAAGAGACACTGTGCTAATGTTTCTCTACCTTTTGATCTGATGCCCAAATAATGAGACGCTTATGAATAATAAATCCGGATCGTTCCGTATGACCTTGCGGGGAGATGCAGTGGGCCGCAATCAGAGAAGTGGGAAGCGTTATCTGTGTAAATTTACTTGGGGATTTGCTTCCATTACTAATTATAAACCCAATAATAATCACGACTGACTTGATTGAAAAGACACCCAATCAATAGTCGATTGGATCAATTCCCTAAATTATGCCAGCTGGATGACCCTTCACGCCTTGTATCAGACTGACATGCAGAGGGGCGAAAACAAGAGCAAAGATGGCCGTCATCAGACGAGGCAACTTCAGAGGAAGAGCTTCACTTCAAATAGAGTGGAAGGGGGCTTTTTCAAGGCACTTTGCCATAAATTTTTCATCTGCATCTGGCTTTGAGGCAGATGGGGGAAGGGGGAAGGCCAGTCGGGGGGCAAATCGAAAGCTTCTACACAAACCTGGGCTCTCGGAGCCAAAAGACAGAGAAAACAAGAGGGGGAGGGAGCTGACGGAACGAAAGAAAACAAGATTATTATTTACAGAAGAAGAACAAAGAGCGGTTTATACCCCAGCCTTGTTTGGATGCTCCCGGCCTCTTCTCTTTAAGTAAACCGGGGCAGAACAGAAGCTGTGATCTCTTGGACAGCAAGAGGAGGCTCATGCTATTGATGTCCTACAAGAGAGAAAGAAAGTGACTGCCAGATGCCCTCAGTGAGATGTAGTGAAGGGATAGTTCACCTCAAAAAGTAAAATTCTGGCATTATTTACTCCTTCATGTTGTGTCAACCTGTATGACTTTCTAATATTAATACTAATTTCAATCTTCCCTGTTGATTTATTTAAATCTTTCCTTCTGCTGTAGCTCATTTTCACTTGCATTCATTTGAATTACACATTAAAACATTTGTCGTCAATGATGACTTGAAAACCAATGCCATCTGAAACTTCATTGATGTCAAACTTACTGCAATGAGTCTCAATGCACCATATTTTAAACAATCTTAAGTATAATCTCTCTATTACGAGAGAAACTGCACTAAAATAATTTTATGCATTTTATGCATGCATAAAACCAACCTAAGAATCATCTGTGCTTAATTTAAATGTGCCCTAGAATCAAAAATTGAATTTAACTTGGCATAGTTGAATAACAAGAGTTCAGTACATGGAAAAGACATACACTGAGTTTCAAACTCCATTGCTTCCTCCTTCTTATCCTCCTGAGACCCCCAAATGTTTTTTTTTTTTAATTTAGTATTTTTTCACGTCATTATATTGTTTAGAGCATAAGAAACAAATGAAAAAATAACATTTTTAAAAAATTATATTTTTTCATGTTATGCTATGTCCTCTGTAGTGGACACAGGACTAAGTTGTTTAAAAAATAAATGACATGAAATGACGTATAGGCAAAAACATGGGATTTTTTTTTAATCACAATCAATTTTTAGGCTTCAGGATTGTTTTAACCAAACTTTGTATAAAGATGATTCTCACATGTAGAACATTAATGGAATTAATTGATATACCATTTTACTTTATGCAGTGAGGGTAAAATGGCCATACATGGGTTTCCCATTCAATACAATGTATCTATACACTGTATCTAATTTGCATATTAATGTGTTCTTGGCAACATGTAATGAAAAAAGAAGTGTATAATGGGAGCAATAATGGCAACATTTTCATAATAATATCTAATAATAATAGGAATATTGTATATAATTCTTCCCTATTCACTGTTGTGTCTCCTGAAATGCCTGATAAATGATTTAAGTCCCGGTGTCCTCTACAGTGGACATGTATGAAACAATGTTCTGTTTATAACAGAAAGTCATATTTTGATTTGAAACCCCATAACATTTTCCTGAGATGTTGATTTATAATAAACAATTTGAAAATAATCCGATTTAAATAATCACAAAATATTATCATATTTCCATAAGAGTGCTAATTTTCATTTTTTAGTCATATTTAAAGACCAAGAAGTTGTTGTTGGAATGGGGAAACCTCTAAAAATCTGGTATCTCTGCAAAGCCCTGAATGTGCTCTTTACAGGACATCCAGACTTAAAACGTGGATGTATGATGTCAGAGAAAAACCACTAAAATATAATGTCCACTAGAGGACAGAAGTCTATTCCTGGGTCCCAGGAGGTTAGTAAATCTCATTTGTTTAAAAGACCTCCGAAAAACAGGTGAATCTCAACATAACACGACTGTTACGTACGTCGGGATCATTAATATGTATGACCCCAATATTTGCATATGCCAGCTCATGTTCAAGGCATTACACAAGGGCAGCCAGTATTAACGTCTGGATCTGTGCACAGCTGAATCAACAGACTAGGTAAGCAAGCAAGAACAACAGTGAAAAAATGGCAGATGGAGCAATAATAACTGACATGATCCATGTATCATGATATTTTTAGTGATATTTGTAAATTGTCTTTCTAAATGTTCATTAGCATGTGTAAGGTACTGTTAAATGTGGTTAAAGTTACCATCGTTTCTTACTGTATTCATGGAGACGAGAGCCTCGCTATTTTCATTTTAAAAACTTGCAGTCTGTATAATTCATAAACACAACTTCATTCTTTATAAATCTCTCCAACAGTTGTTAATGTAGCTTTAGCCCTTAGCCACGGAGCACTATCGGTGCATAGTTAATGATGCCCCAAATAGGCAGTTAAAAAAAATGAATTAAAAAAAATATATGGGGTATTTTGAGCTGAAACTTCACAGACACATTCAGGGAACACCTTGACTTTATTACATCTTGTAAAAACTGTTCTAGGGCACCTTTAAATGTATGTATTTATTTATAAATGTGTTCATACTGAAAATTTATTTTAAGTTCCAAAATCATATAAACTCATCTTTGTGGATGCAACATATTTCAAAGTTTTTTTAAGTCTATATTGCGAGAGAAACAGCTCTAAAATAACTTGAAGTGATATATAAAACTAACTAAGAAAACTCTATTTGTTTATTTATGCATTTTACATTTATTTATTTATTTGTTATTATTTGTTGTTTTTACATTTATTTTTATGTTAATTTGTTTTGGTATTAATTAATTCTGCATTATATTAGTTTGCTTAAGCTTTGCGTCAACCTGGTGATTTAACTATATAGAATCCATATAAACTAATCTTTGTGGATGCAACATATTTTGAACCGTAAGTATAATCTCTTTACTGTGAGAGAAACAGCACTTAAATAACCTACATTGAAAAAAAGAAAAAAAAAACTAGGAGGCTGTATTTCTTGATTTGCAGAAAGCGTTTGATACTGTAAACCATAATAACCTTTTGCATAAATTATTACATTTTAATTTTTCAACAAAGTTTGTAAATTTAATCAAATCTTATCTTTCTTCTTTTTCTCAATTAGAAAAAATTGATAATTATAAATCTAATTCACTATGTCTATCGACTGGTGTTCCCCAAGGGTCCATATTGGGCCCAGTTCTCTTAGCGTGTATATAATGATTTACCCATGATGTGTCAACAATGTAATATCATAATGTATGCTGATGATACAGTTACTTTTTTAACACATGGTAAAAATGCAGAAGAGTTTGCAATAAGTTAACAGATGTTATGGCAAAAGTCACATCCTGGCTCAATCAGTGTTATCTGAAATTAAATGTGTCAAAAACAGTTTGTATATCCTTTTCTAAAGTGAAAATGACCTATTAATTGCCATTAAAGTGAAATTATTGAACCTAAACATACGAGCTTGATAAAAATGCTCATTTTAGAAGAAAATTTCAGATGGCACTTAGAGGCTTTTGCATCTGAAGTCTTCATATATATATATATATATATATATATATATATATTATATATAAAATATAAAATATATATTGCTAGGTTTATGATGTTAATATCTGTGGAAACTCATCATCACAGTCTGTAAAAAGTGTTCATTAATTTCTGTACACTGTAAGGAAAAATGTTGGGCTGTTGATTACATTATCATGACGGGTATTTGAAAAATGAAAAACCATGTGGAGGAGTTGCCAGACAGTGGAGGCAAGATAGACTGAACTATGACATTTGATATGTGAATATACAACATGACTGATAAGCGAATATAAGCCAGTACAGTCAGAGACTGTATCATGCTTCTCTATTTTCATGATTCATCCCTGAATTCACACTAGTGAGAACAGAATATATGACCTTATTACGTCTGAAGGATTTTGCCCTTCCTAATAATTGCTTGTTCACAGTTCTCAATAATAGAACCAGATCTGTTGCAATGCTAGAATTCACATCCAAAAAAAGCATTTTAACATAATGAAGGAGTAAAAAGCCCTCAAATGCTGCAAACAAAGGCATTGGATGTAATTCTGAGCTGAAGTCAATAGCCATAATTAATTTATGACCAATGAGAATTCAGCGTCTCATTTGTTAGCTTGAACTTTGCATCAACCTTGGCTCATTTAGCTATATAAAGTTCCAAACACAAATAAAACTAATCTTTGTGGGCATTTCATCAAGTTCATATATCAGTTCAGTCTGAAATATCACTTTATGATCCAGTAACCTGGGTCATAGGCTATAAAAGTTCAGTTTTGCTTAACTTTCATTCATATACGCATCATAACCTCGATAATCTAGGTATAATGGTGCTCTATCGCATTTCTCATATTATATTTGAGCTAAATCACAGAGATGAGTGGTCTCACAGTCTGCCCCTCCCCATCTCAGTTCCCTCAGTGGGAGTTCTTCTGACTGCCTACACTTTTAATGAGAGATTTCCCAGTACCGCCAAATCCTCCGGGTGCTGCTTTCGTTCTGACGCTAATGTGCCCTGACTGCTGCGGGCTTGTTAAAACAACCAGTATCAACGGGAGCAGAGCAGAGGAAGAATAAGAATTAAAGTTGTTAAAAGCTGCACTTGATGTGAAGCTGAATTTATTTGTGGTGATTCATTATTGCTCCCATATGAACTATGACTAAAGTAGCTTTTACAAGACTTGACTTCATATTTATTGTTGTAAACTAGTAAGTCGCTAGCAGTTGTGTGACACCAATATTGACATTCGTAAACGTATTTGTTTTCCGGTTCACAAAGTTGCCCGATAACTTTTGCTTTTCTTTATAGTATAGTAATTGCTGGAGTTTTTCGTTTTTGTACCTCCTGAGAGACTTTTAATGACTAGTTATCCAGAATCATCCTTGTAGCGTAGCGAACTGGAGCATGAAAATGGTTGTGTACATATCTAACGAGTGCTTTCACTGTTGATCAGACTTATTTTAAATCATTACACATGAGGCTTATAACCACAATGTCCTACTGAAGTCATTTTGTGGCACTGAGTTCCAAAAATGTTGTTTTTAGCACATTAAATGTCTGTTTTCGTGTCACAGCCATGGTTTAGCGGTTAGCACACATGCTAGTTTGTAAGTTAGTCATGACTTAATTTTTTTTTTTTTTTTGCTCTTTCCCTGTTCTTTCTCCACTATCATTAAAAGTAGCACAAAGGTTCAAATTAAATAAAAACTAATTAAAATATATTTTGTTTAAAGATGAACATTTGTGAGAGTTTTTTGCCTGCAAAACTGTTTTAGCCACAATGCAATGTCCACAATATTGTGATTGTTTTCAAGGGCATTGTGTACGATTGCTTCTGAATGGTTATTAACAGTTTTTAATGGTTATTAATTCTGTTATCAATGGTTATTATTTGTACAGTTGCTAGGGTCTTCTAGGTGGTTGTTGCTAGCTGGTTGCTAGAGTATTCTGAATGGTTACCCAAGTCAAAAGAGGCCACATCAAGTCTATGGGATTTTGTCATCCAGCATGTGAAAAATCTCTTACATTATTTGCATATTTTGATTAATGTCTCAGTGTTTTATAATCAATAGAATGGAAGTCTTTGTCCAGCATTGTTTTGGACCCCATTGACTTTCATTGAACATACTGAAATATTTAAAACATTCTTCAAAATGAAAGTCATACAGGTTTGGAAATTACATAAGAGCGACTTAATGATAACCGAATTTTCATTTTTAGGTGAACTATCCCTTTAAATATGAGGAATGGTAATAGCAACAGATGCTTTTAGCAAGTCCCATTAAAAAAATCTTTCTTTGAAAAGAAAATCATTTTGTTGGTACGCCTACTGTTGTTTTTCTTGTTATTTCAAACTTAAAAATGCAAATCTAAAGAGTGGGTTTGAGAGAAGCAGATTATTCAACACGTCAGAAGTGATCTTTCTAAACTGAAATGCAAAGTCCTCTTTGGCATTTGCGTAGGTGATTCAAGTGGTACCTGCATAGCGTATAGTGGATTAGCAGCTACAGTCACTTAATGGCACCTGGATAACCTGCGCTAAACCCTTTAAATTCTGCGGCAGAATATGAGCCTCTTACTGACGTTTTTAATGAGCAATAGACCTTGTCAGGGTAGCGCCATAATTAATTTTTGAAAACAAGGTTGTGAGGGGAAGAATTACAGTGCGTTCAATAGGTGTACTGTTGTTTAACAACATACCAATTGTTCAGTTGATAGGTCTTTGCGAAAAACAATAACTTTCAGTAGTCAAAAACTCCATGAAAAAGTTTTAAGTTGAAGATTATACAGGGACCATTATACAGTGTGTGCCACTGTAAAGAGTGTATGTCTATCCCTCACAGCCTCTTTAAATTCTATATGACGTCTAAAGGCACCCCCACACTACATTAAAGGATTAGTCCACTTTCAAATAAAAATGTCCTGATAATTTACTCACCCCCATGTCATCCAAGATGTCCATGTCCTTCTTTCTTCAGTCGAAAAGAAATTAAGGTTTTTGATGAAAACATTCCAGGATTATTCTCCTTATAGTGGACTTCAATTGGCCCAAAATGGTCAAAAAGACAGTTTCATACCAGATGAGGAATAAGGGTCTTGTCTAGCGAAACGATCTGCCATTTTCTAAAAAAAAAAAAATTAAAAATTATACATTTTAACCATAGACGCTCTTTATGAACTAGCTCTCTTCTTCTCTGTTAGAATTCTGGCAGTGTAGACATGCTATACAGGTCAAAGTTTGAACTAATTGTCATATACAATATGCTAGTGCAAGTATATAACAATTAGTTCAAACTTTGACTTGTGGAGGGCAGTAATATACTTAGCAGTGTCTACACTGCTGGAATTCAAATAGAGAAGAAGAAGAAGAGAGCTAGTTCAATACAAGCATCTATGGTTAAAATGTATAGAATTTTTATTTTTTAAGAAAATGACAGATCATTTTGCTAGATCAGACCTTATTCCTCGTCTGGTATTGTTTAAATACCTTTGAAGCTGCACTGAAACTGTAATTTTGACCTTCAACCGTTGGGCTCCACTGAAGTCCACTATAAGGAGAATAATCCTGAATGTTTTCATCAAAAACCTTAATTTCTTTTCGACTGAAGAAAGAAGGACATCTTGGTTGACATGGGGGTGAGTAAATTATCAGGAAATTTTTATTTGAAAGTGGACTTATCCTTTAACTACAAGATAATTGGTCCAATTTTGGGCCCAATTCTCCCCTTTCGACAATTATATGTAAAGTCTTGATTATCATGATGGTTCTACAGTTTATCTTGTCAGATTTTCATGTGGAGTGAGATGTGAGATGTGTTAAAGGGGACCTATTATGTTAGTCCTCTATTTTGTTAGTCATGACAAATATTTTCAAGAAGAGTGCGGAGCTTCAAGAGCTCGTTCTCCAGCATACTGGCAACAACAAAACAGGACAATCTCACACACTGAAAATGTCAGAAACTGTCAGCAGCAGTGTTCAGCCTTATATGTTCAGTCATCTGTCATCTGACTGTACTTTGCATAATAAATTTGTGTTTATGAATCACACAGAAGGTGAGCATGGATAAAAATTACGACATAGCTCTGGTCACCTGGTGCCTTCATGTGCTATCAGAAATGTCATAATTCCCACTTCTGAAGTCGTGATTAGGAGCACATCACATTCAAGTGGGCAACTTCCAAGGGCATTCATGTACACTTTTTAACTAGGAAAATCACATTTATGATAATTCTGATAGCACATGAAGGCAACATCAGTGAAAACAGGCAGAGACAATGGTATCTTTAGCAACATTAGCCATACAGAGTGCCAACAAGCTCTTTCAGAATGGCAATTTGGTAGGACTCGCAACAGCATGACGTGTGATGCTTACTTTGTCTGAATCTGAAGTTTGCACACAAAGCATTGGTATTGACCCATCTTTCAGGATCAACTTTTTTGAAAATCCAGCATTGAAAAGATCCTCATTTGTGGAGCAGTCCGGCTCAAAATGATTGGCGCATACGTATAAGATTCTAGAGATTTTCTTCGGTACGTTTCCTTCGAAAATGAAATTTAACCACAATGTCCTCAGTAACTCAGATGGCGGGAGTCTATGGAGACTCTTATGAGCATTGCTACATCCCAAATCACAACACTTAATGCCTTTTTGGTGCAAGAAATTGTACAACTACTGCTGTCTATGCTAAAGGGGAAGATCATCACCGGCTGTGTGTGGGGCTTCTCCCTACAATGATATAATTGAAGGGGGGAATCTGAATCAGCATATTTGAAGAAACTGCTTTTGATTTATGGGAATTATAAAAAATAAGTGAGTGTATTTTTACCATTATAGGCTGGTTGTTCTCACACACTGTGGACACGCATTGTTGTTTAAACACCTTATTCACAAGTTCACACTTACAAATAAGTCAGATAGAGTAAATGGTATGCTTATTTGGCATGCTGTCCGAGGAGAGGGCTCCAAGCTCGGTATTTGGCCCCGACCCAGAGTACTCTCCCCATATTCCTGGCTGTAGTAGGAACCAGCCAAGAGTGAGGAGTTGGGGTGGTGGAGGGATGCTGAAAACTGTCGAGGAACGTAGGTTAGTTGACTGTGTATAGAGGGTATGCATCGACGTCACTTTCCCGCCGAAAACGCGCTCCCTCAGCTGGACTGAGTGGCAAAAGAACCTGGATTTAATAGGGGAAACTGCGAAAACGCAAGTAAAACTAACGAATTACACTAAAGGTCGGAATTGAATGTGTTCCTTACAACTTGTCAAATAAACATAATCCATGGATATTGACATGCAGCCAGGAGTCGTGTTTCCTGACATTTATATGTGTTTTATGTGTTTATATTTGTGTCAAAGCTATTTGTACAGTCAATCACAAAGCTATTTCCCGTTTTGGATGTTTTGTGTGTTTTTCGCGACATTCACGCTCAAAACCAATGCTGCCGCTCAGTCTTTTTGCCACTTAGCGGGCGTGACCGCAGTCGACGGTGACGTTATGTGCATACCCTCTATATACACCGATCAGTGCATAACATTAGGACCACTGACAGGTGACGTGAATAACACTGATTATCTCTTCATCACGGCACCTGTTAGTAGGTGGGATATATTAGACAGCAAGTGAACATTTTGTCCTCAAAGTTGATGTGTTAGAAGCAGGAAAAATGGACAAGCGTAAGGATTTGAGCGAGTTTGACAAGGGCCAAATTGTGATGGCTAGACGACTGGGTCAGAGCATCTCCAAAACTGCAGCTCTTGTGGGGTGTTCCCGGTCTGCAGTGGTCAGTATCTATCAAAAGTGGTCCAAGGAAGCAATAATGGTGAACTGGCGACAGGCCGAGTGCATGTGCGTCACTTACCTGGGGAACACATGGCACCAGGATGCACTATGGGAAGAAGGCAAGCCGGCGATGCTTTGGGCAATGTTCTGCTGGGAAACCTTTGGTCCTGCCATCCATGTGTTTGCCATCCATTACTTTGACATGTACCACCTACCTAAGCATTGCTGCAGACCATGTACACCCTTTCATGGAAACGGTATTCCCTGGTGGCTGTGGCCTCTTTCAGCAGGATAATGCACCCTGCCACAAAGCAAAAATGGTTTAGGAATGGTTTGAGGAGCACAACGAGTTTGGCCTCCAAATTCCCAGATCCCAATCCAATTGAGCATCTGTGAGATGTGCTGAACAAACAAGTCCGATCCATGGAGGCCACACCTCGCAACTTACAGGACTTAAAGGATCTGCTGCTAACATCTTGCCAGATACCACAGCACACCTTCAGGGCTCTAGTGGAGTCCATGTCTTGACGGGTCAGGGCTGTTTTGGCAGCAAAAGTGGGACCAACATAATATTAGGAAGGTGGTCATAATGCTATGCCTGATCGGTGTACATAGACCTCCTCTCATGCTGATAGGATGGATGTGATAATTGCTGATGACATGTTGATTGGATAGATCAAGCAGGACAAACACTATTATCACCATTTCTTCTCTCCCGTCATCTGCCATGTTTGTTTACTCTAAAGTCACGTTTGACCGTGAGAGATTTTGTGAGATTTCTCGTGTTCACAGTCGGGACTCTGGTTGTTTGTGAATGGAATCTGTTAATTTGTGGTGTGCTGTATTAGTCAGATCGCGGCACTCCACACACTATAGGAACAAAACTGTTAAATCTAAAACTGTTATTTTTTTTTTAATCATCATGGCAGCTCTATAAATGATTAGAAGATGGAAAAGTCCATTTCAACAGTTAATATGCAAATGCAGGCTTTGCATAAGGAAGCATAGGATGTATTCTTTGTTGAGAAAGCAATCATAGAATCTAAGAGTAAAAAAACACTTCCAAGATGGTGGACAACTTAAGAAAATTGCTGATTATAAATATATTCAATCAAATACTATTACAAATGTATTATACTATTACATCAAAAACTATTAGTATTTTGCATAATATTTATGTTAGCTTAGCAACATGCTATCATCAAAGTCCATTAAAATCAATTGTGAGTAGAGTCTCATGTGAGGAGTGAGACGCTGCCTGTGTAATGCTTTCCAAATCAGTCATGTATTAGGTGTTTTTTTTTTTTTTCATTTAGGATGCTGACTTAGGCTCTTTTCCCTCTTTTCTTCTTCTGTCTCAGATGTGTGCCCTGCATTAAGTCCAACTGATCAGGCAGAAATCAGGCTTATTAAATCTCCCAGCTGTCTTTGTGATTGGCCCGTTTCTAATCCCAGCCACTGCACGCTGCTCACACATCAATGCCGCGTGTGTACATATCTAAATTGGGTGTTTCATTGAAGTTCTTTGCAGTGCTTGTCAGATTAACCATATGCACGAGCACATCTGGTCACGAGCATATCTGGTTGAAGAAATTACAATGGGTTTGTCACACAGTTTATTTATGTATATGTTCCCTCTGATTTTAACTGAGTTTATGAAAGGAGTGTGTGAGTTTCTTTAATAAACAGGTCAAAGGTTTCAGAGGACGGATTTGTGTGATTAGCGAGCATTAGCTGCCTGTATTCAGCTTTCTGTGTGTTTTGTAACAGGCAAATTAATGTTTCTGTGGGCATGGCAAGCTGGAAAGGGCAAAGGGATACTTACAAAACTTTCTACCTGCCAATCTCAGTGTATAATCCCGAAAGAGGATTGAGACGGCTAATTCTGTAATGGCAAAATTAAAATAAACTGAAATATTTATTCAAATATGATGGTCGAATTGCATTAACATCTAATCTCTTATACGAACATTTAGATGCAGAATGAGGTTGGGTGAAGCTTTTTTTAGGCATTACGCCTCCAAAATTTGGAGCATTTTACCAATTAAAATTACATAAACTCCATGGATTAAAAGTTCAAAAGTTTTCTGAAGACATATCTTTTTAAATTAATTTTTCATTGATGTTTTAAGCTTCTATAATAATTGTATTTTTTGTCATTTGCCATCTTTTTTTAATTAATGAACTAATTAAAATAAATAAGTTAATAAATAAATAAGTTAATATTTTTTAATAAATAGTAGAGAGACAGGAAGTCAACCACTACCACCACTACTACTACTACTACTACTACTACTACTACTACTACTGCCACTACTACCACCACCACCACCACCACTACTGCCACTTCTACTACCACTACTACCACCACCACCACTACTACTACTACTACTACTTCCACTACCACCACCACCACTACTACCACCCCACACCACCACCACCACTACTACCACCACCCCACCACCACCACCATACTACTACTACCACCACTAACCACCACCACCACCACCACCACCACCACTACTACCACTACCACCACCACCACAACCACCACCATACTACCACCACCACCACCACCACCACCTACTACTACCACCCCCCACCACCTACCCCACCACACTACCACCACCACTAACCACCACTACACCACTACACCACTATACCACCACCACCACCACCACTACCACCACCACCACCACTACTACTACTACCACTACCACCACTACTACCACCACCACCACCACCACTACTACACCACTACTACCACCACCACCACCACTACTACCACCACCACCACCACCATACTATACCACCACACACCACCTACCACCACACCACTACCACCACTACTACCACCACCACACCACACCACCACCACCACCACCCACCACTACTACTACCACCACTACTACCACCACCACCACTACCACCACCACCACCACTACCACACCAACTACCACCCCCACCACCCCCCCACCACCCACTACTACTTACCACCACCCCACTACTACCACCACCACCAACCACCACTACACCACTACTACCCCACACCCCACCACCCTACACCACACCACCACCCACCAACTACCCCAACCACCACCCCACTACTACTACTACCACTACTACCACCACCACCACCACCACCACCTACCACACTTACCACACCACCCCACCACCACCACCACTACTACCACCTAGCACACACACCATACTACACCACCTACCCACCACACCACCACCACCACTACACTACCACCACCCCACCACTACCACCACCACACCACCACCACCACACCACCACCACCACCACCACCACACCACCCAACCCACCCACCACTACCACTACCCCCACCCACCACTACCAACACCACACTTACCACCACCCTACTACCACCACTACTACCACCACCACACTATTACCACCCCACTACCACCACACCACCATTACCCACCACCACCACCACTACTATCACCACTACTACCATCACTACTACCACCCCCACCACCACTATTACACTACCAACCACTACCCTACCACCACCACCACCACTACCACTACTACCACCACCACTACCACCACCACTACTACCACCACTACTCCCACCACACCACTACCACCACTACACCACCACTACCACCACCACCACTACCACCACCACTAGTACCCACCACCCCACCACCACCACTACTACCACCACACCACTACTACCACACCACCCCCCACCATACTACCACAACCACCACCACAGTACTACCCCAACCACCCCCACCACCAACATAATACTACCACCACACCACAACAACAACACTACACCACCACCACCACCACCACTACATACCACCAATTATACCACCACCCTATTACCACCACCACTACACCACCACCACCACTACTACCACCACCACCACCACCACTACCACCACTATTACCACCACCACTACTACCACCACCACTACCACCACTAGTAACCACACACTACTTACTACAACACCACCACCATATGAAATATAATGATAATTATAAATTGTGTAATATTATATAATTTATACATTTTTAAATAATATTTATATTATAATATTTATCATTCACATTTACAAATTACATTATTATTTTAAATAGTTATACTATTCTGATTATTAATAATTAATTGTATACAACAACAACAACAACAACTACTACTACTACTACTATTTTATAATAATAAAATAATTTTTTATTATTTATTATTATATATTTAAGATATTTAAAATTAAAAGTATAGACTGATTAATGTAATCTCAATTTTTTTCTGCCTTAAGTAGGAGTGGAGTAGACAGGCCCAGTGAAAGAAGGAGCCACGCCATGACCTGCTGCCCACCGCAACCTACACACCACCCCTCATGGGAGGAGAAACTCTCAGTTCAGCTCCGGGAAGGCAGAGACCTCTGGGAACAGTGAGCCGCTGCTCAGCTAACACTAGCAAATAGGATAAAATGATTGTGTCATGACGTGTGGGCTTTGGTGCAGTCTGTATATTACACCACCGGATGAAAGGATAAAAAGACAGAAACAATAAGTCTGCTGAGAAGCATCACCCATAACCCTGTTCTGCACTCCTTTGACAGTGCAATGTTTTCAGAGAAATAAACTTCCAGAATGGGTCTGGGAAATTATTAGACATTGAAAGGCACTTGTGTATCAGATCAGAGGCAATATAAGGAGGGGATGAGCCACTTAAAAAATTAATGGGAGAAATGAAGTGTAACAAATATAATATTTATTTACTTTTATTTACATGTAAACTTCATTCATAGTTACATTTTTGTTTTTAGGTTTCTTTCCATATAAAGTAAAACAAAAAATGCTGTGGCTTTTTCGGAAACCACTGTTGTGATTGACTGGCCATTACTGAATTCTAATAGACAAGCTTTTTTGTTTTTCTGCCATGTGCTGGGAAAGAAAAAAGGAAAGAATGACAGAAAAATCTATCCGTTTGAAATTGCTTTCCCTGCTCTGGGAGGCAGCGTTTTGAAAGGGCCCGTGTGTTGATGATAATTGCGAAGTGTGGGCCTGATTATTCCAGCCACATGCTTTCTGTTAACTGACAGAATAATTACACACTGGGCTTAATGGCTCTCCTGAAGAGAAAGAGTGAGAGAGGACGGGATGATTGCTCTGGATGCCTGTGGAATTCTGATCGAGTTGTCCAAGCGAGTTGCTGAGCAATCCGAAACATCTCTTGTACTCTTAAGTGTCATCTAGCCACTCTCTCATAGGTTGTGAGCAAAACCTCACCAGACAAGGAAGGAAATTTATTGGCTGAATATGAAGTCAGTTATTGGTGGGCATATATAAGATGAAAGACCTTGCAGTGGAGTCTGGAAACAGGTTCCTGGATGCCCGTTGAGGATTTTGCCTTGAAATGAAAGAGGAGAAGATGGCATGGATTGTCTTGTCAGAGGTAGACATGAAGCTAAAACTAGGGAATGACATTGAATCTTGTGTATTCATGCTTTAAAGGTCATTATCTATTAATATATTCAAAAATACAAAAAAAATTGCATGCAGTCCATAGTGATGCTTGAGCTGTGTTTGTATACTTTATCACAGATGAAGTGAATTAAATGCAATATTTTTCAAACACAAAGACGTTTTTGAGACGTTTTTATTTATTTACTTTATATACTGCTTAATAAAGCATCTGTTTGTACAAGAATAAAGTTTAATATGAGCCAATACTATTTAAATACCATTGAAGTGGTTTTATTTTGATAAACATGATACAATATAACATTACGACAACATGAAAAGAGCTTTAACTGTTATTAAAACAGATTTATGTGCATTAGTGGAACTAAAGGTGTCAGAATAAACACGAAACACACTTGATCATTGTCATACAGTGAATCTGGCCAATTATGAAACAGCTGTGTTTTCATCAGAGCTCATGCAGCTGCTCTGGAGAAGCTGCGCTGGCTGAGTCATGCAACTATGTCATGTGGTGTGGCCAACAAAGTAATATGGTGCAACAAACAACTCTATAACATGTGATGTGGCCAATGAAGTCATACGGTGCAATCAGCTACTGTATGTCATATGGTGCGACTATGTCAAGTGGTGCGGGCAACAAAGTCATATGATGCAACAAACAACTGAATGTCATATGGTGTGACCAACACAGTAATATGTTGCAACCAATTGCTATACAGTGCAAATAACAAAGTCATATGGTGCGACCAAATATGTCTTGTGGTACAACCAACTTTCAGAAACATGAAGGGGGAAAAAACAAGGAAAAGGGGCAAGTTTAGACAGGACCAGTTCTGTCTGTGGAGCCAGGAGATTCAAATGGGAGCGCTACAAATCCAAGAGTTCACTCTCAGTTCAGAGAGCACATCGAGCCAAAGCCAGTTTGACACATTGTAAAAAAAAACACAGTGCTGAAAGCAGCTACTAATGGGGAAGCCACTCCTGTAGAAGCCTTCTGTTCTCTTCTTTTTAATAGCTAGAAAATCTCAAAACAGCTGCATGCAGTCAACACAGAATTAGTTCAGCCTGTCACAACCGTTTACATCTCTTTTTGGCAATTTGAGTGCAACACACTGGCCTAAATCCTATTGTAAGTTTCCTTGCAAAACTTTTGGGCATCATAGTGAGAGAGGGCCGTTATTCTTACTAAATTATCCAAGATATTTGAGGAAATATGCAGGTATCCTTTATGGATCCCAAGTATGCTGTCAATGTGGGCAGTTTATTATTTTTTGAGAAACAAACTTTTCTTTCACTGACTGATCAGTTTGGTGGATGGTCGAACCAAAGAGCTTCTTGGTCATTATCGGCTTCCTGTGTCTCATTTGGAGCCTTTCCACCACTATCACCTGTAGCTGGTCAATTTTCAATGCTATTTTTATCCTGGTTCACATGTAAATTATGAAGATACCTTCTTATCTCTGAAATCTTTCTTCACATGATCACTTTTCAACTATGTAGCTCCTTGAACACCCTGCGTGGGCCATACCCAAGCACATTTAAATTGGATTGGAAATCCCTGGGAGAGAAAGAGGAATGGGGTGGGAACTGGACCTGGGCCAGATTTGAAACTGGGTCTCCCATGAGCTTGATAGCTGAATATGTTAAATAAATAATAGAAATAATAAGTTATAATAAATAATAAAATAATAAGTATTAATTATAATAATAATAATAAGCTGTTTACTGTTTATCTATACAAATTATATTTTTATAGTATAAGTTATATAATATGATAAACATCTTATATAATTTATAAATAGTATATAAATTTATATTATATTTGTAATTTTTATTATAAATATTTATACAATAAATATACATAATTTATATAAATATACTAAATATTAATTTATAAAATATTATAAATGTTTATATTATTATGAAATATTAATTATATTGTTTTGTTTAATAAATAATATTTACCCAATCAAGCCTCTCTCACCGCATTCTTTACTAATTCACACTTATCAGCCTCAAACAACCCATCCATCCATTTTATGAATATATACACAAAGTGGCCAGAGCTGGTAAAATCCAGCAGTCCAGTCTCATTTGCTTGCGGCAATGAAATTATTTCTTTGGATGGAAGGACATTTTGACCAGCTTTACACACATATTCCATTAATTTCTGCGTTTCTTGTCCAAGCTCTTGCATAGACTGCTGCACCATTACTTGAATGGACCACTTTACAGCACAGCATGCTATAACTGTGGTATGATTGATTTCAGATACAATCCCCTGTACATCAAGTGCACAAACTGATGTGGTTATTGTGTATATGTCGGTCAGACAGTCTCTTCCTGAAGGTGCGGTCACGTTAGCAAAAAGATCCATTGTTGATCGTCATTAGTGTAGTGATGTAAAGCACAGCTCCCACAGAAGTCAGTGTGAATCTGCATGACCGAATTTAACCTGTTGAGAAACCTGTGGCGAAATCTTTACGCAAAATTCACCATCATGTGAATTCCAATTGAAATGACTGGATTTCACTTACTAATTCTCCAAAAAACACCTTACGTGGGGTCTTTGTCCAGAATAAGCTGTGATATGCACCAGACTTAATGCTGAAAGTCAGACATCTCACTTGCGAGTCAAAACTGCAGCAAACCACCTCAACACAGATATAATATAACCATAAAACAATTCACAATCCTGCTGTTGACATTTAGCAGTGAGTTCACCTCTGGCCATCTAGCCCTAGCACACACTACAGTGGGGGGAAACAGCAGGCTGCCAAGGCATTCAAAGGATTTGAACACAGCTCGCCATCCCCGCCATGGGCACTGGTTAGGGTGCAGGATACCTGCAGCTCTGTCAGTATTGAGCAACTGGAGGCGCCCCAGGCACAATTCATCAAACGCAGTCTGTGTGGGGCTCCAGAGAGCAGCATGAATAAAGCATATTTCCTCTGCCTAACCTCTGACAGAAGAGTCAATCTCTGTTTCAGCATTAGGCATTGCAATTTAATGACATTTATGTTAGAATGTTAGTTATCCATTTAAGATGGATATTATCCTGATTAATTATAGGTGCACCAAAATAATTGTGAAGTTATACTGAGGAGCTTTTAAATTTGCTACTTATTTATTTTAAAATAAAGACGTGGTGTGTTATTGCTTCAATTTCCAGATAATTTAATAATAATATAAGATCACAGATAATAATAATATAATATAATATAATATAATATAAAAACTAGCATGTGCCGTCATGTTAATCTTTTGTGCAAAACCAGTTGAATTAACCCTTGAATTGACTGGGTATGGCATTAAAACTGGTACACAGTTGTCGCTTGCGAAAACAAAATGGCATGGGTTGAAACGTGCAGATTAAGGAGCAGTGTATTATAATAAGATCCCCTTCCTACGTCACTAGGGGAGTGAAATCTGAGCGGCTCATTTTTTCACATGCTTGCAGAGAAAAGCTTACCAAAACAAAGTTACTGGGTTGTCCTTTTTCACGTTTCTGGGTTAGTAGAATCACCAGGGACCCGATTATAGCACTTAAACATGGAACAAGTCAGACTTTTATGATATGTCCCCTTTAAAGGAATATTTTGTGAGATTTCCTGTTTCAAGTCTCTTTGGATTCTAAGACCAGTGACAGAATGACCAACCTAAAAAAGTTAACAAGACTTGCCACTCTTGCAGAGGCTCATCACCTGCGAGAACAGGGCGCCAGCTTCCTGGGTCTTCCCCAAGCCGAAGCAATCTCAGAGCCTGGAGTGGACCACTGCCTGATAGATCCATGGTCCACAGATCCAGTTCCCTCCCGAGTCCCCACCCTTGAGCCTTTGCCTTCCATGATGGTCCCATCCAGCCATCTGGATGCTCCGGTTCCGTCTGGAAATCCTCCTCCGATGTCCCCGCCTGACTTCCTAGTCCCATCACCTCCGCTGGTTTTGTCCAGTTCCCTGGATCCATTGGAGCGTCTGGTGTCATCCTGCTCCTTGGCTTGCCCCGGCACTTGCTCTATGTGGATCTTCAGCTCCACCTTGGGCCTCCTGTCTACCAGTTAGACGTGAGGCCTCCAGGCCTTTTGTCTCCACCTTGACCTGTCAGCCCATCAGCTCCGCACCAGCTCTGTGCTCCCTCGACTCCGCTGTGGTCCACCAGCCCTGGGACTCCTCCGACCTTCCTCGTCCATCCAGATCAGCCTCGGTCAGTCGTCGCTCTGCCTCCCCCGTGGACTTCTGGGTCTCTGGCTGCACCTCCACCCTTCAGCTCCACCGGGCCTCTCCTTCCCTCCGTTGTCACCCTGGTCTGCCATGCCCCCGTCTCCGCCTCGGTCCCACAAGCCAGCAGCTCCACCTTGGGGTTCTGGGCCGTGGATGTCACCCTGGTCCGTCAGCCTCTCTGCTTTGCTGGATATATATTTGCATATTTTTTCACCTTTTAAAATGTGTTTTCTCACATTACAAAGGCACCCCTTCCAGCATGTATGTGTTCACAGTATTTACTCTAGAGATCTGTGCAGGATACACTTCAAATTCAACATTTCTATCAGAATTTTTAGTCTCCACAATTGACCAAAAAGCTCATCTAAATATAATCAGAAAGAAGATGGAATTACATTAATTTAGCACTGACTATGGTTGGATACTGATACGGCAGCACCTGATCAGTGTGGAGGACCACAGACAGGATGGTGGAAACAGATCTGTGCTTTTGTCTGCAAGGCATTTTCGACAGTGAAATAGAGATAGTGTTGTGTTTTAAGTTACAGTATAAGAGAGAAACCAGCAGACTGGTTAAAAATAAACAAGAGAAGCCAGACAGACAGAAAGAGAGGAGGACAGACAGCTCTTGAGTCCTGTGAGGTCTTATTTCTGCCTCTCTCTCTCTCTCTCTCTCTTGCCCTTTAGCTGTCAGCGTCTAGCCAAAACCCACAGAGAGAGCGCGGATGTGTTCACACATGATTGGGCTGCACTTCTCTCTTCATAGCTCCCTTCATCACAGACTGTAGACTGAAAGACATTAACTATTTATGCGGCAGACACTGCAATATTTTTTTTAATTAACAGAAATGTTTTTAATAGTTTTAGTTAATGATAATAGCCAGAAATAATACCATATACAGAAATAATTTATTCTACATTTTCCTCAAAGAATAGTTATTGATTGATTGGGTGAATTTCAGAATAATCGTAGCCAGTCATGAATCAAGATTGAGAACGTGGCTCTGATGAATAAGCTGTGCTCTCCCACCCTCGCCAGCGATGCTTTATGACTCTCATAAACATTGATCCTCTCAGTGTTGTTTTAATGGAGGACACTCAGGAGAGCACTGAGCTGTAATCACAAATGCTCAATGGCCCTGTGTGTCACCTACAACACACAGACACACACATGCATACACACAGATGTACACACACACAAGATAAGGAACTGTGTTTCAACAGTCATTTCTGTTATACGGTGGGTGATATTTTAAGGGTTTATATACTGTTCTGCTTCTGAGAATAAGGCATTTGACAACCATTTACTTCAAACTGAAGCAGTGTAGAGGCATTGTCTCATTTTTGGTGGTGATACCATGGTACAGTAATGGTATCTGGTGGTAAAACCATGATACATGATTGATATATTAGCGAATTAATGAAAATATAGTGAAAAAAGTAACATTTCAGTCCAAAATCATAAAATTACATTTTGCTTAAAAAATAATGTCACAATGCAAAAGTCTTTATTTTCTTTATGATAATCAACCATACTTCCCCCAAATTATTAAACAATAAATTATTACCATAATGCATCTGGATCTTGTATTATTTGTAATTTGTAATTCATACAAATTTTTTAATGCAATATTGTTTAAAAAGTACTACTGTATATGGCTGGCTTAAAATGAACACAAAATAGGTTGGAAATTAAAAATCAGACACAAAATTACTAGAGGCAACAATAATAATCAAAATGTGAACATTTATTAATAAGCAATTTAATAAATGTTTATTATCTAATTATTATTCATTAAACTTCTTAATAAATAACAATAAAACAACCCAACCGCTGGGTTTGTCCCTTTTCAACCCAATTTGGGTAGTTTTTAACCCAGCATTTTTTTTAGAATGTATAAAGTATAATTATACATGAATGTAATGTAAAATTGTTTTAAATAATTTGTCATTTAAATATTATTTTTATTATTATTATATTTTGCATTACAGAAAAGAGAATGGAATTTTTGGTAATATATTTTGGTAACATTTGGTAATAAGAAAAGTAGTACTACTAATAAAAAAATGTGTTAAAAATTTTTATAATCTAGACAGTTTTTTGACTGGTTTTGTGAGATTTGTCCATATACTGTAGTACTAAATGATGATTTATATAACAGTATTTACATGGTACTTCAAAAATGTACTTAGAATAACATTGTACATGTGCAAAAACATTATATTTACACCTAAATGTATCAGATTCTGATTATTATAACTTAAACACTATGCAAAAATAAATCTTAAAAATGAGCATGCAAATGTAGTTGAATGGAGGCGTGTTGATTTGTAGGTCTCTTAAAACAACTCCTCTGTGTTTCTATTCCTAGCGTCCCAGTGCAGCATCCTCCGGGATGCGTCTCTATGCCACCGCGGTGCGTAAACTCAGTGTCCTACCCAGACAACCCTGCTTCTCCTTCACTGCCTCTGAGCTACAACTCACCTAGTCATATCACATTCACACAGTTGCAGTGAATTTCAGTTGTCATATTCTGCAACTGTTTGTGTTGTACCAACGATAATAATGAATTCCAGATTTATTTACATATGCAAAAATATTTTGTGCTAATTAGATCCCATTTAATTGAGATACCTGATCTCCATCTTCCTGTTTCGGGCTCCCCTCTGTTATTGCGATAGAAGATCTAACTTAATCATGCCCTCTCACAATTTCCTATTAACCCAATCTCTCCATTGATCTACTCCATGCCAGGAGGTATTGAATAGCAGATGAGCTTAAAATGCCGGTGCGTGTTGCCGCATACGTCTGGAGATGTGCAGCCATGCTCTGTGTTAAGAATGAGTCTGACATACAATCTGATATTTAAAGGAATAGTTTAGCCAAAAATGAAAACTGTTTTCTGTTTCTCCATTTCCATGTGTTGATGCAGTCAATTGACATACCGTTAAGAGATCCAGTTGGTCGTTTTGTTAATTGCAGCATAGTTGCTGATTATGACTTATGCAGGTACAGTGTGCTGTGCTATTATGCATAAGTGCCATAATTATGGTCATTGTACCTGCATTGTTGCTTTTTAGCTAACAGAGTTGGAGTCAGAGTTGCATCGAATGCGTGTTACGGTGTCACATGCTAATGCACTTAAAACCCATGATGCTAGTTAACAAAGATAATGCTCACAGCACCACATTCTAAAAATAGCACTTTAAAAGCTCCATCTGAGATTGAGTGGGAAGGGGTCGTGGCAGAGCAAAAGACTCTGGTGGGTTGTTTAATGAGTGTGAGTGTGAGTTAGCAGACCAGACTTAATTATTTTATTGAGGTATTTACTGTAAAATTCACAATCCTCTTGACATTGAAGATTTTAAGATAAACAGTAAGTCAGACAGGCTGTTACAGTGATTTTACCATTTAATAGGTGCAGAGTATTAGGGATGTAACAGAAGCCTAAATCTGAATTCGGAAAGGCACGGAAAATGAGTAACGCATTTATGGAGTCCATAAAGGGATGCGGTTAGGCTTGCTACGGTAGTCGGTAACATTACAGTACATCAGATTTCACTAATCACATGCTGATAGTGACTGAAAAGATGATGCTGGAGGATTTGGTGCGCAACAGATCCTGAGCATCATTGACAAATATCTTATCTTGTAAAATGTGCAATCAGTATCGCTGCTCCCTATAGACCAGGGGTCTCCAAACTTGGTCCTGGAGGGCCACTGTCCTGCAGAGTTTAACTCCAACTTACCACAACACACCTGCCTGGAAGTTTCCTGTATGCCTAAAAACCTAGATTAGCTGGTTCAGGTGTGTTTAATTGGGGTTGGAGCTAAACTCTGCAGGACAGTGGCCCTCCAGGAGCAGGATTGGGCACCCCTGCTATAGACAGAGTATGCGTGATCGTGAATTCGAAAGTGAAATTAAAAGTAGGGCTGCCCTTGACTAAATACTTTTCTGGTCGACTAGTAGTTTATTAATAAACCATATAAATCATAATAAAGAGGCTTTAATGCCTACATAGCCTAATCAGCGTTCAAGCGCATCAGCAGAAGTAATGATTATGAATGCGTCGTGGGAAAAACAGCAAAGAGATTGCTTTAACATTTTAATAATTAATTGATAAACTAGTGTTTTCTGTATGTTCAGCTGCAGTGATGAAGTTCCGCAGTAGTGCATGCGCCTATATATGAACGTTTCATACATATTACATAACCTGAGAATATTTGTTTTCCATTTGAATTGGTTCATTTAAAAGTAGACATTTCACTTTCTACAGATATATTTTTCATCTTTGTGAGGCAAGTTTATATGTTTCTGTTCTTTTTTTTTTTTTTGGCGCGCTGAAATTCACAAAGAGAGTCGTTTTGTTGTTATTGTGAGTGCCCACAAATAAAAGTTGTCACGTTTCCAGTCATTCCCGGACTTCATTTCCCATAATCCTCCCTGGCCATCACCTGCACTCACTTCACCAATCAGTAATCACCACACCCAGCTGCAGCACATTATCTGGACTATTTAAGCCATTCACTTCCTCACACTCATTGCGAGGTCTTGTTTACTACGGTTACATTTCTGAGCGTCTGTTATCTTGTTGGCCTGCCTGTTGTTGACCCTGTTTGTTCCCCGTATACGATTCTCTGCTGCCTGCCCTTTGGATTATTTGCTCTGTCTTGAACTTATGATTGTTACCTGCCCGCCCTGACCTATTGACTGTTCTCCGACTACGATTCTGCCTGCTCTCGGCCATACCTGTCTGCTGTTGCTCTACCATTGCCTGTCTACTACAAACACTGTTTAATAAAAGCTTGCAAATGGATCCTACCCTGAGTCCCGCTTCGTTACAAAAGTAGACTCTTCACAGATTCAAAAGATGTATTACTCTTATCTGTATGACCAAAAGTGACAGAATATTTTAAGTGCAAGTGATCGCGCCGGCACCTCCATGTTAGCTATCATGCAATAAGCGTGCTACTATTCAACTTTCACACTCAGCACAAACACTTGAAGAGCCCACATTTTGGATAATAAGCCACATTTGAGGTCGATGAATGATAGACGAGGGCTCCGAATACTATGTTATTTCCAAACATAGTATTCGGCTTTGGGCACATCCCTACAGAGTATTATAAATACAGACAACAGCTTGAAAACAGTTGTAAATAAAGAAGTTTATCAGTAAATTCTTTTATAGAAATATTCCCAATTAACATTTCATCTACCATATTTTATTAGCATAAATGTAGGTGATTTACAGTTGCCAGGAAATTTAGCAACTAATAAATTAATAAAAATATAAATGATAAAATTCTATTTATGTGCTGTTAAATATAATAATAGGTGTGCTGTTTCAGAGAGGCTTTGAACATCCAATCAGGTTTTAGACCTGGAATTTTGAAATTAGTGCTGCTTTTTCTGCGCAAAACTTGCCACCAGGATGTTCTGGGTCATTGCTAGGGTGTTTTAGTTGGTTGTTAAGATCTTCTGGGTGGTTGTCAGGATGTTCTAGGTGATTACAAGGTAGTCTTGTCCTACACATTGTAAGGGTTATTTCTATGTCTGTTTAGTTTCATTATGTTTTGGTTCTGTTTTCCCTGTTCCTGTTTGCCTGTGTTCCCTGTCATTGTAGGTTGAAATAGGCTGCATCCGAAAACTTAGGCAGCTGACTTGTTGCCTTGCTTCCCTGTCAGGCAATGACTTTGCAGGCAGCTTTTGTGCACAAAGGTGAAACTTATTTCTGACAGACTTCTGAGACAGCTTAATGGTTTAATGATCTATAACAAAATAGAGTGAGCTTTGGTAATAACTAAACAAATATTTATTTACTACAATAGTCATTTCTCACTAGAAATGACATCAAAAGTGGAAAACGTTGGTCAAAAGCATACATTTACACACAAACTTTCACATGCCATATTTATTTTTCTAGTTTAACTGTCACAGAATGGAAAGCACAGGATTGTGGGATATCAAAGGCAGCAAAGGATACATCTATGCTGCCTTCAAAAATCGATTAGATGAAGGTATCTCAGGAGACAGGAAGTGAAGCTAACATTGGATTCAGAAATGCCTTGATGCCTTTCTACTGTACTTTGGAATCAACCCACCGAAAGCAGCATTTTTAATATTCCGGACATAGCCCTAGTTTTCTAGTGTGTGCCAGTTTGTTCCCTTAGTTACTGATTATCACCACCTGTGTCTAACTGAGCTCTTTTGTTACCTTCTGTGTATTTTTACCCCTGGTTCTGTTCAGTTCTTTATCGGTTCATATCTATATTAGTTGGTTGTTCTCTTCCTGTGGGCTAATATATTCTTGTGAGTGTTTGGTTTTTTGGTTTCTAGATCCTGCATCTACTCATCCTTGCTGCAACCATTTGTGACAGACATAGCTCAGTTTCCTGTTTCAGCTTAGGGTGTTTTTCAACCTTTTTTATCACCCACTAGTCAAAATGATAAGTATGATTTCTTAGAAAAGTTGCATCCTCTCTTTATCAAGCCACATGATTTGCGATGTCTGTAGGTGAGGTGAGGTGAGGTGCTGTACACGACAACGTTCAGGGTTAGCAGGTTGTTTAAATCCTATACTAAACACTAACAACAGTATTGGGTTATTGCTGCCCAAAAGCCCTTTCTCAAACTAATAATGGTGCAATCCACAGCACAGACAGAAGGTGTGGATGTTGACACAGGTGGGCTCTGATGTCTCCATCCCTACAGCAGGTCTTGAGACGCACATACACACACACCGTGCTGCTAATAATAGTGGAGATGTTGCCAAGGCAAGAGAAATGGAAGCATGAATCCATGTTTTATTTATCTTCTTCACCTTTCCCAAATGGTTTCATCAGAATAGGTTGTAACAGTAATCACCGAAGGGCTGGAGGTCTGTCCTCTCTCGTGTATTCATTTTCTTCATGTGTGTGGCAGAGGATGGTGAGACACTGAGCCAATCTTATGGAGGCTGTGTCTCTGTCAGTCACAGAAAAATGGTTTGGATATTTTTAACATACTGTCATTGGCTCTCCATTTAGAAACAACACAGTGCTACATGTTCCCAGGGCTGCAGGCTCCTGTGTGAGCTCGCTTTGGTTTCCTGAACTGCCTGACGGTGCTTTCACAGTTCCACCCCTCACTGCACACTGCTGAACACAGGTTCACAAGCCAAATTAAATACTGTCTCACCATGTTTTCACCAAAAGACCTCAAATTTACATTACTTCCTAAAACTGTCTGACCAAGATCCCTCCACTCCATTTGTTAAACCTTATCCATATACATATTACTGGTGCTTCTACATTTACACAGCAAACTAGATATATTCCTGAGTATTTTTGTATTTTTTCTGCTATAAATATATTAAAACATTTAAAGCGTGATCAATTTAGCACAGTTAACCAAAATCGACTAACAAATATCCAGTATGTCGATAAATTAAAAAAATCTTTTATATCGGTAGATAACTGATATGGTTCGATTTATTGTGCATCCCAACTTCAATTATTTATTTTACTTTGTGCTAAATTAATTATTTAAATATTTTTAATGGAAAAAAGACAAAAATGCACATTAGAAAAACTGTTGAATGTAATCTTTAAAACAATTGTTTTGTGCTGTTTTGTTTTTTTTGTTCTTGCTGTATTTTGTTATTGCTTTTTGTGCTGTTGCATTTAGTTTTTTGTTTATGCTGTTTCATTTTTTTGTTGATTTTGTTTCATTTTGTTTTTGTTGTGATTTTTTTTAAATTGTGCTGTTTTAATTTTATTTTTGTGCTGTTTGTTTTTTTTGTGTTGTTTCATTTTGTTTTTGTATTGTTTTTTGTTTCATTTTGGTTTTATTTGTGCTCTTTTAATTATATTTTTTGTTGTGCTGTTTTTTTTGTTTTTGTGTTTTTTGTTTCATTTAGTTTTTAAATTAGTTTTTTTGTTTCGTTTTTTAATTCGTGCTGTTTTAATTTATTTTGTTGTGCTGCTTGTTTTTTGTGTTTGTGTGTTTAATTTATTTTTTGTTGTTTTTGTGCTGTTTGTTTTGTTGTCATTCTGTTATTGTTTTTGTTTCATTTTTTTTATTTGTGCTGTTTAATTTTATTTTTGTTGTGCTGTATTTGTGTTGTTTTTTTTTGTTTTTGTGTTGTTTTTTATTTGTGCTGTTTTAATTATATTTTTTGTTGTGCTGTTTTTGTGTTTTGTTTTGTGATGTTTCATTTTGTTTTTGTGTTGTTTCATTACGTTTTGTGTTTTTTTTCATTTGTTTTGTTGTGATTTTTTTGTGGTTTAATTGTATTTTGTTGTGCTTTGTTTCTTGTGTTGTTTCATTTTGTTTTTGTGTTGCTTTCGTTTTTTGTCGTTTCATTGTGTTTTTTGTGCTGTGAATTTGTTTTTTTTGTTTTCTTTAATTTGTGCTTTTCATTTTTTTTGTGTTGTGCTGTTGAATTTTATTGTGTGTGTGTGTGTGTGTGTGTGTGTGTATGTTTTGTTTTATGCTGTTTCATTTTGTTTTGTTTTTTTGCTTTTTGTTTTTGAGTCAATAGTATAGAATTTTAATATCAGCTATAACATGATAATTATAGGCTGATTAGCCAGAACTGTATTACAAAATGAACTAATTAAAGCCTAATTCAGTTCTCCTTGAAGTAAAGTCACACACACACAGCCAGATGGACAGGCAAGCGTCAGGTAGAGTCACAGAGGCTCCAGTGAAGCAGGTTTTGGCATCTCTTAGATGACAGTGGAGTGTTTGCCCATGTGTGTAACTGTGTCATTTTCCTGCTTTTCCTGGCCGAGGAGAGGCTTCTGCTGTCATGTCCCATGAGACTTTGCCAACACACTTTTTCACACGCTCTCCCTCTGCCATCACACACACACACACACACAGACACACACAAGCTCTCAGACTGGTCTAAGTGGAGATGTGTCATCTTCTTCAGTCATTCGTAGCTAAAGCGTATCCCACGAGACCCAGGGCTGCTTTGACCGCATCGATCACACCTTTCCATCCATCCATCCTCTTTCCTGCCAATACACATATTTTTCTTCTTCGCAGTTTTAAACATGTAATCTGTGCTTATTTCTCTTTTTTCTCCTTTTTAAAAATTATCTTCATAGATAACCATATAGACATGCCTCGTAGGACTTCTGTATTTGTGTTTACATGCGCATGTGTGTTTGTATGTGTCCATGTGCATGTGGAGGTGAGCAGATACAGTAGCTCAGCCATTCTGCTTTGGTGCCATCTGTGCCCAGTCAGTGTGGTGGCATCTCTCCATGTGCAGCACTCTATAGATAGTCATATAGCAAACCTGATTCATATTACATATCTACATGTAATATATTTGTGGATTAAACACACACAAAAACTATATATATATATATATATATATATATATATATATATGATTTTTACATAGATGAACTGTTTTTTTATTGTACTTAAAGGAATGAATGATAATATATATTTCTTGAAATATTTCTTTTTAACTGAACTTCTCTCAATGTATTCTTGGTTTGTCTCGTCTGCAAAAGACATATGCAATGCTGGATTAGAGTTATGAGGTAGCTCATGAAACAGCCGCATGGAACAACTTTTGTCTCGGAAGAACAGTAGGCATCTCAATAGTGACTTGGACGGAGCTACAGTATTGTAGAAATCACAAACTGTATTAGTGATGATTTAAAGAAGTCATATTTGCACAGTATTAGGATGCCAAAGCCAAATCCTTCGAATCTGCATGAATCTCCATAATTAGAATGTCAGTTGACTGCGTAATTGCCATGTGTAATTGTGCTGTAGACTGAATCGATGCAGACGTGAGGAATCTCTGTCACTATTGACCTTTGTGTGCACTGAGGGACCAAAGTGCCAATGACATTTTAGGGCTGAGCATCTCAGGGGAGCAGTGCTCATCTGTGACTGCCCTTCTGGTGTTTGCAAGCCAATTTCAGCTGCTTTAGGAAGAACTAGAATGCAACACTCACACGAATTCACTGCATTTTGGTAGAGTGTTGTTAAATGTTTTATGCCTGGTTGCGGAACTTGATTTGTTCTTTAAAAATAGTAAACAATGATTGTTTTGTGACTTTGCTAAGGTTGTTAAGGATTTTATCACTATGCTTGGTGATCTGTGGTTGTTAGGGTGTTGCTATGTGGTTGCTAAGGTTCTGTGTGGTTTTATCACTATGTTTGGCGTTCTAGGTTGTTGTTAGGGTTTTGATATGAGGTTGCTAATGTTCTGTGTGTTTTTTATCACTGTGCTTTGTGATCTAGGTGGTTTTTAGGGTGTTGCTATGCAGTTGCCAAGGTTCTATGTGGTTTTTATCACTATGCTTGAAGATTTTTTGTAAATCGTTTTGTGTGTTTTTTTCATTATGCTTGCTGATCTAGGTGGTTGTTAGGGTGTTGCTTCAGTATGAGGTTGCTAAGGTTCTGTGTGATTTTTATGACTATGTTTGATGATCTAAGTGGTTGTTAGGGTGTTAATATGTGGTTGCTAAGGTTCTATGTGTTTTTATCACTATATGCTTGGCAATTTAGGTGTTTGTTAGAGTGTTGATATGTGGTTGCTAAGGTTCTGTATGGTTTTTATCACTATGTTTGGAGATCTAGGTGGTTGTTAAGGTGTTGCTATGTGGTTGCTAAGGTTCTGTGTCATTTTTATCATTATGTTTGGTGATCTAGGTTGTTGTTAGGGTGTTGCTATGCGGTTGCTAAGGTTTTATGTGTTTTTATCACTAAGCTTGGTGATCTAGGTGGTTGTTAGGGTGTTGCTATGCGGTTGCTAAGGTTCTGTGTAGTTTTAAGCACTGTTGTTGTTGTTTTTTTACCACTGTTGTTAGTTGATACCCATTTTGGCATCATTGTAAAATTATACTTTGTCTTTATTAATTTTGGTTTGCCTGTTGGTCTTTCATTGATTTGCCTCATACCCTTTGACCTACAGTAACTATCCCTCATTCACTCTTGCAAGCAGCCTCAGTTCATCTTCAGGGCATACTGCCAGGAAGCATGGTTTTCTGAGTGCCCTCAGGGTATGACCATCTGCTAACAGCGCCAACTCCACCCGTGGAGCAGCAGGCAGGTGCCATGCATACTCGCACCTTCAGCCCCTGCACAACAACACTGCCCTCAGCAGGCAACAACAACCACGCCAACTGTTGATGACCGCAGTCTTTATACCCTTAGAGCCAGGGATGAGTTTAATTTAGTTGTAGATATGGCCAGGCTAAGATATGAAGTAAACAATCTGCCATGTATTGTGTTTGCTATATGTTTCATTTTATTTTGTTTTGCTTTACATTTTATTTTTGTTTCTTTCTTTCTTTTTTTTTTTTTTTTTTTTTTTTTTTTGTTTTATTGTATATTTTATGTTTTTGTTTTATTATTTTGTTTTGGTTTGGTTTTACATTTTATTTTTTATTTTTTTTTATTTTTTTTTTAAAGTATTTTTTGTTGTTTTAATGTTTATTCTTCTGTTGTTTTAATGTATTAGAGAGTAAAATTACCTGGTTTGTTTATGGTTAAATAATATGCATCTATGCCTCTAAGTCTCGTTATTGGAAAGACGCTGTTATACTAATTGATAAGCAGCTCCCATTGTTTGTATGCACAGTTGATGATAACTCTTCATCGCTGTCAATATGCTGTATTGATGCAGTCTAACACTCTTTGTTGCTTAGGGCTGCTCATTCCTGACCACCTCAGAGAATCAGCTCACTGTCAGCCTGGTTATTCGTCTTATTGGCTCAGAGGTTAGTGATCATTAGCAGCCTCCACCAATCAGTGAACAGCTCAAATTGAATCCCTTTTTTTAATAAGGAAGATTTTCAGAACGTCTATATGTGTATATGGTATTATTTTTATTTGCTGCAGAACAGTAAAAAAAAAGAGGAGGATTTGCAACTTGTTGCACTTACAACAATACCAAAATAGTAAGAATTAACATACCGATGTATAAGCTCATTATGATACTAAAGTCCTTTTTACTGACCCATATGCAATATTCAGTCGTATTTCACTCTTAGTCATGCCTAATGGATTTGGAGTAGGATCACTAGCTGGTTTATAAAAGCTCCAGTCCTCAGGATAACAAGATTTCCTAAAGCAGTTATTGGATTACAAAATATCTCAGTATGTTTGAAAATCCATCTCTGCCTCATAGCTGGACACACACACACTGACACACACAGTTCATAGCCTGAAGAGGGCTCTAAAGCGGTTTTATTGCCCTTTAATAATTGCTATACAGCATTATTATCTTAATGCAGCGGTTTTTATTGGCTGAAGGGGACAGGGAATGGTTTACTGGCTCTCTCTGGAGCACTCATAGCTGTAGTATCCATCTCCATCTGTCTGTCATTCCCTCCCTCCTCTCATCCCTATCCTCTGTCTGAGTGATGATTTCTAACCAGCTGGAAGTGGTTACAGCTTTATGGTTTAAATTCCCAAATATGATCTGTCACATGACCATGTTTTTTGTACATTCTTATCATTCTAGAAACTGCAACACCCTAGCAACAACCATTCTAATATCCAGAACACCCCTAGCGACAATTTAGCTAGCACCCAAAATACCTTAGAAATATTTTAGATTAGGAATGCCCAAGCCATTTATCGCACCATAGGAAACACCTATCCCCAGAACATCCTAGCACCTGCCTGTCAGTCACCCAGATCCACCCTAGCAACCACCCAGAACACTATAGCAACTGGCTAGCAACCACTTAGTAATATGTTGACAACAACCTAAAACACTATACCAACCAACCAGAACACTAGAAACTGCTTATCAACCACCCAGAATGCCTTAGCAACACCCTAGCAACAACCACCCAGAATGCCTTAGCAAGACCGTAGCAACAGCCATTATAATATCCAGAACACCCCCAGCAACAATTTAGCTAGCACACAAAATACCTTAGAAATTCCCTCACAAACACCCAGAACACCATAGCAACTCCCTAATAACTACTTAAAACATTCTAGAAACCACCCAGAATACTTTAGCAACACCCAGTAACCACAAAAAGCACTATAGAAACTGCCTAATGACCAACTTGCATTGCCGTAGGAACAATGCAGAAAACCTTAGCAACCACCCAGCAGTGCCCTAACAACAACTCAGGAATGCCCAAGCCATTTATCGCACCATAGGAATCACCTATCCCCAGAACATCTAAGCACCTGCCTGTCAGTCACCCAGATCCACCCTAGCAACACTTTAACAACCACCCACAATGCCCTAGCAACCACCCAGAACACTATAGCAACTGGCTAGCAACCACATAGTAATATGTCGACAACAACCTAAAACACTATACCAACCAACCAGAACACCACCAGCAACTCCCTAGTAACCACCACTCAGAACATCATAGCAACCACCCAGAACACCATAGCAACTGCCATGCAGCCATTTAGCACTACCCTAGCAACCATGAGGAACACATTAGAAACCACCTAGCAACATCCTGGCAATCACCCAGAATGCCCTAGCAACAATTCAGAACACAACAGGAAATGTTCTATCAACCAACTAGCAACACCCTAGAACCCCTCCAGAGCACTCTAACAACTGCTTAGCAACCACAGAATACCTTAGCAACACCCTGGTAATGACATAGAGCATAGTAACTGCCTAGCAACCACCTAGCTTTGCCCTAGAAACCATGTAGAACACCTTAGCAACCCCCTAGCAGTGCCCTAACAACAACCCAGCCCAAGAAACAATTCATAGCACCATAGGAAACACCTTTCTGTAAAACATCCTAGCAGCTGCCTGTCAGATCACCCTAGCAACACTTTAACAACCACCCACAATACCTTAGAAATGCCCTAGCAGCCACCCAGAAGAAAATACAAAAAGTATTTATCATGAAGGAGCTGTTCACTGAATTCTCTCTTAATTAGCAGCACTAGTTAGGGGAACACCCTTCAAATTACCACTGCTTTCTTTCTTTATATATCATTATTGTTGTGATTTGCATAAAAATAACAAGCGTCGACAAGTGCAGTGGGTAAATACGGATTTCTGCCTGCGAGATGAGACCGTGTGGGTTTGGGTGCCGGGGTGTTAATTGCATGTGAATGCTGGCTCTGATATCACACAGATGATCGGATGAACAAAGAACTGTGGAGAGCAGATGACTGTGGAGACTTCAAGCCTTTGCTGCTGGCTGAGAGTGAGGGGGAGGGAGAGATGTGGCCCCCAGGAGCCAAAGACCCCCAGGAACGAGGGGCGGGGGGCACTGACTTGCGTGTTTCATCATTAGTGGAGTTGGGGCAGGAAGATGAGAGAGAAAGGACACATGGGAATTTCTGAATTTTAAGATGTGTCACAGGATTCTGGACGAAGAGAGAAAAAATGGAATTTTATATTGGAATGCAGTGCACTAGAAAATGTTGTGGAGTAAGCAAAAGTCTAGTTTTGCTGAAGAAAAATATATATTTGTTCCTTTTAGCTCTAAATCATATCTTTTTTTTTTTTTTTTTTTTTTTTTTGCTTTAAAATAAAAGCATGAAACAAAAAGTTATACAAAACTCGTAATTAATCGGTTTTGAAGTGACGGTTCGGTACGGGTTTGGTTCAGCAGGGTGAGAAAACGTAAACTTTTTTTTCCTTTTTTTAATAAACAGTGGTTGAATGTTCTAATTCCCTATTCACTTACGGAAAAAACTAAACTGCGCCGCGTTCGTTCATAAGTAGAATAGGGAAGGCGTAGAACATTCAGCGTAAGCATTTTGAAGAATGCGGAAACGGAAAGTACGTTCAAGGCGATATTTTGTTTATAAAGCATAACAGTTGTATTTTTTCAAAATGACTGAAATAAGAGTCTGAATATTTAAAGCCCTTTGAAGATGCACTGATGCAATTTGGACCTTCAACCTGTTGAAACTATATGGAAAAAACCTGGAATAAACCTTCAATTCTTTTCTGATAATCTTGGATGTCATGGGGGTGAGTAATTTATCAGGAAAAGTGTATTTAAAAGTGGACTAATCCTTTAACAACAGAGCCCAGACTATAAATTATTTGCTATTAATTTTTTAGATAGAATGTGTAAACATGTACTGCAAATGAGGTTTTTTTTTTTTTTGCATTAATTCTATATCTAATTTAAAAATTATGTTTCTCCAATTCGTTGTTGAATAATCATTTACACAGTGGCTGTCATAACTTGTTTTCATACGGATTTATTTATATTAAATTATTAAGACATCCCTAACAGGTTGAGTAAAATATATAGGCTAATATAGAATCAAGTTTTAGCGAAAGAGTTCATTTCTCTTGCGAACTGTAACAAGCTGTAAACACTGAAAGGCGTTTCTGAGGTAAATGTACTACATGACATTGTTTACAAGCTGTTTTATTGACGTCTTTCCGCGGTTGAAACACTGATAGAGCGATTACACGAGGTATGATAGTTTCAGTAAGCTGTACTGTATCTTTCAACATACCTTCAGATGTTCATTCATGTTCATTCTGTGACTAGTAGTGTAGAGGAAAGGATGATCGCGTTCACTCGCAATCCGCGCTGCCGCTAGAACTGAGGCGCCTATGGCGTCTGTTACCACATCAAAAAGCGTCAAAACGGCATTTATTGTTTTAATTTCGTGATAAACTCGACAGAATTTGAAAGATGACACTTTGTTTCTTATCGAAAATAACAAAAGACAGAGCTTATTGCGATTATTGTTGGTTAATGCTGGTTAAAAGGCTGGTTAGGCTACAATACATTTACCGCGCGCGCCCCCTTCTGGATTGGAATGTGGATAGCCTGTAACTTCGGGACGAATGCATGCACCATTAGACCCCAAACACACACACAGAGCAATTTTTCTGCAAAAGAAAAGAAATCCAGGTTATGTTACTCTCGGTGTAAATGCCACTTGTTCAGTGTTTTTCAACCTTTTGCCACCATTTTCTTCTCTAATGTTTATGTATGTATGAATTTTCCACATACTTCTAAATTTGAGCATTTGAAAGGGAACGAAAATCGTGCACCTACCCACAGTGAATCGATACTCGTGGCCCTACCAACAGAGCACAGAGAATTATGGGGGATGGGAGATCCATTATTCAGAAGTGTGGGCCTGAAAACTCAAAATGATTTTTTTCGAAACCCTTTTTTCTGGTTGGTTGCTGAAATAAAGAGGCTTGTTGCGCTGTAATAACATTTTTTTTTCTCACACATCCAGTGTAGAACAGATCGCTGCGCTTCAGTCGCTATGTAATTATCTCTTTGGCAACTGCCGTCGCTGTGATTGTCGCCGAGGACCAGGAGACCACGGGAGGGCAGGTGTGCGTGTGTGCGCACCTGCTTTGCAAATTATTTCAAGCTCTACAGACCTCTCACAAATCAAAACCAGCATTTCATTAAAACAAAATTGTCACTGATGGATTCATGGCTTGATGAGAAATTCTGTCATGGCACCTCGCGTCCTCCATTGAGACCAATAATCATACATCACCCTGCTGAGGACCATCCAGATGTTTTAAATGCACATCTGTACTTAATCAGCCGTGCCTCATGCACTTTTATAACGTATACTGGCTCTCAAGCAACACTGGTTATAAGAAAGTAGTTTCATCTTGCCTTGCTGCTTCATATTATATGTATTAAGAAGAAAATATTTTAGCTCAATGTGATTTATCAGTAGACGTTGAATCTTTATTGTCTCTATATTTTAGCATAAAGCCATGCCGCAATGGATGAACAGATGCTCCCATGCCTTCTTAAATTCAGCCGTCATTTCCAAACCGATCCAGACAGCCTGACAAATGCAGAAACACAGACATCTGCTGTGTGTGAAGTAGCCAGCAGGGTGAGTCTTGAATGCGAATGTAGTCAATCAAGTCTGTCTCCACATCCCATGGCCCTGTGAAGCACCAGTCTGGATTTATATGGCATATAAACTCATCATTTCAGTTTGAAATAGAGATACAGTGGGACAGAAATGGAAACAGGATCTGAGGGGTTTGAGATAGAGAAGGCAGCAATAGGGATTCAGCAGCAGACACAGATGTCAGGCTATGGACAGGTTGTTGTGCGATACGGTGCAGAATCTCGGAGGTTCTTCTGTGTGGTCCTGCTTTACAGGAAAACCACCTGCAGGCTCTTTTACAACTACATTTACCATTTTTCAAAGCTACAGTCTTCCATATATTTCCCCCCCAATTATTTATATCCTCAACTGTGTATTTGTAAAGAATTTTAAAAAAACGTAACATGACTCTACAACAATAAACGTCAAGTACTATGCTGACTACATAACGAAACTCAAAATAAAAGGTTGTTTTATTGGCAGGTTTAAAAATAATTGGAATATAAACAAACCATAAGCTTTGTTTGTTTTAAGTGTTTTAAGTTTACATTAACATTGGCACATCGCAATAAGTTAAAGGGATAGTTCAAACAGACAAAAGTGATTTGTTTGTACATGTTGCAATCTAATAACAGCCAATCAGAAGATGTCTGTTGTGTGGAGTTTGGAATTTTGAACCAATGAGAATTCAGAGTTGGGCGGTGCTACCCAGTGATTCCACAGAAATAGGAACTAGCGCTGCGTACAAAATCGCATACTGTCTAATGGCTCGTTTCCACCGAGCGGTACAGTTTATTACAGTACAGTACGATTCAGGACGGTAAACTCTGATCCGGCTTGCATGTATGCCGGAAAGTAGCGATCGACGTCATTCACAGTAAACAACAATGGAGGACATATAGCAGTTTTGTTTGAGCAAATGCTGAAAACTGCAAGGAAAAACAGCCAAAAAATACACATTGTGTTGCAATGGTATTGTGTTGTCATTCCCCTTATAGCACTCGCAAGTGACGATTCTCTGTTAGCCAATCAACATTCTGCAGTGAGTGTAGCTCCACCCTACTGGTACTATTGGTACTATTGTGCTAGCTACCCCAATGGAAGTGTTCCAAAAAATTGGTCTGGTACGGTTCAGAATTAGGGTACCATTCACAACTTCTGACAATGGAAATGGCAAAAATTGCATTCTGTTCTGTACTGTACTGAACCGCTCGGTGAAAACAGTCCATACTACATTTGAATTTGAATTTACTTTGCGACCATTAAAAAGGGATGCTCTATATAGGATGAATATGGGTAGTATGAATGAAATTCGACATACTACATCCGTCATGTTACTGTCACGTGACCGTTGTGTCGCTTCACTTCCATTCATAATTCCTCTCCCGTGGCCTCATGGGATAGTAAAGTGTCCATCGAATGCGCACTTCAGAATCTTGCCGGAAGTAGTAGGTCATCCCGGGACTTTTTGACTTCTGTTTTTCGAATATCATGTGTTTGGACAAACTACTCTTTTGGTGTACTGTTATTTCGCATACTAAATAGTGGGGAAGTATTTGATTTCAGACACAGCGTAAGTGATCAAAAAAATGCTGCTCATTGTAGTTTTTGTAATTATAACTGATTAGTACAAAAACTCAGATATACATAGAAGGTTAGGACACAATTTTACATTTACACTATTTAGCAGATACTTTATCCAGTGTTATTTTAGTATTATGTACTATTATATTTTTTTGATATTCTGAATTAGCTTTTATTTTTACTGTATACATGTTTTTAGTTTTCATTTTAATTTGTTTAAGTTTATGCACTTTGTCATATTTATTAGTTTCTTTTTAAATTTATATTTAGCTTTCTAGTCATTTTAGCACTTTAACTTATTTTTTGTCAGCAAGGGAAAGTTTTTTAAGTTTAAGTTTTTCATCTAATATTATATTTATATTTTATTTCAGCCTTATTTCAATCAACAAAAAATATTTTCGATAGTTAAAAATAATGTAGTTAACAATAACAACAGTGCCCTTATCCAGAGCAACTTAAAAGCAAACCTTACTCAAAATAAAAGCTTTTATCTTTGTTTGTTTATAAATAAAATATAACAATAATTTTGTGGCTTTGAGGTGTTTGAAACATTACTTTTACATTTATGGCATTTAGCAGACAATCTAATCTAATCCAGAGAAATTTACAAATAAATACTCTTGCTCAAAGTAAATATGTATTTTCTTGGTTTGTTTATAAATTAAAGGTAGCTTTGAGGCGTTTGAAACCTTAAGGTTAAAATTAGGGCACTTAGTAGAGGCTTTTATCCAAAGAAACTTACCCAAAGTGCTTTAGCTTTACATGTGACTTTACTGAAAGGGTCTCAAATCATCATATTTTTCTTCCCTAGAACTCAACCTGTGAATTTGATATTGCTGAGAAGTTTTGAATGGATTCAGTAAAATGCAGCTCCGATGAGCTTTAGATACTATTTCTGTTCATGCAGCAAAAATGCCATGGCCAATACACTGGTGTCTTTGTATATGTCTTATTGTGTATGCATACACTGTACGCTTATGTTTGCATTCAATACACGAATATGTATGTGCGAGCATATACACTTGCTCCTGCGTACAGGCATATGTTTAATGCACACCCACTTGCTCAACTAATGAGCTGGACCCGGCCAGGGCATGGAGGGGGTTGGATCTTGTCTTTTGTTAGATTTAGGTCCCCACCATCCCCCTTTCTGCACTCATTGTCCCAGGGGAGGCCTCTAGAACTCACTAATTGAATCAAGTACACATGGTGCCTCCTCCCCACACCCTTCGAGAGCAGTCCAGCCCGGCTTTGATGCTTTTGTTGGGTCTCAGCACCACGGACAGCTCCCAGAATCACTGCAACTGGTTGCCTGCCTTCACTGAAGAGAGACATTCTGGTCATTATATGGGTATGCCGAATGCTGACGATAACACGCGCCAGTGTATGTGGGAGTTATATTAGACGATATGTGTGTGAGTGTGTGGGAGGATAGAAATTAAGTATAAAGCGAGAATCTGCATAACTACTTGTCCACCCACGCTCTGTGTTGTTAGGGATATCTGAGCGCCTGACCAACCAGACTGTGATAAATGATTTTGCACCTTGGTCGTTTGTTTTTGACAGAGCTGGTGCCGAAGGTCAATTGTGTGTGTTTGGGGAGAAGCGCTCAGGTGGAGGATGACGGATGCATTAGGAATGATCAAATCTTAAGTAAAGGGAAACTGTGTGTGTGTGACCGTGCATAGTTTAGCGTACTCTGTCTCGCCTCGCTCATTACCCCAGCGATCGGAGAGATGTGTTCCTGGCCATGGGCGGAGATGGGCACGCCAGACCTTTAAATTGTAGGGAGAGAGATAGAATGAATGCTTGAATGGTTGTGATTAGATTTGCTGGGCTTAATGAAAGAGGACACTGCGGTGCAAACATCTGAATAGACATTAGCACAATATGTATTCTCTGTAACAACAATTTAATTGTTTTATACTCATTATTACTTTTATTTTAAAATATTATTACTGTTTTGGCCACCTTTGTAGTATATTGTATCTTCTTTCTTTGTGTGCAAATGCTATTTTTTTTAATTTTTTAAAAATGTCATTTGAATTGGTTTAACTTTTTACAGTTTCAGGTTTAGCTGACTAATTAAAATTAAACTGATCTGAAGAAAAAAGCAATTTAACAAACACAACAACAATAAATAAATGAATAAATAAATAGTAAATAAATAAAAATCCTTACAATAGCAAATGGGTTTCAGTGCAAAAAAACAACAAGGCAAAATAAAACAAAATAACAAATGAAGCAAAGCAAAACACAATAAGGCAAAGCAAAAAAACCAAACAAAACAAAAACACAAAAAACAAGGCAAAGCAAAACAATAAAATAAAGAAAAGCAAAGCAAAACAACAAAACAAAATATATAAGGAATACAAGTAAAAATACACTTTCTAATTATTTGTTTTTGGTGTTGCTTTAAAATATGATGCCAAATAGCTTAGACCCTTACACAAAACCATTTTTAAGTCGGCATGAAATGGTAACGATAGTCCTAATGTGACATATATCCAAGTGAAACAAGAAAAAATGTAGGTCCATTATACATTAAACAAAGTTACTTTATCAGTTGAACAACATTCCTGCATTCACCCAACTTTTACTATTTCCAAACTAACTAAATTAAGAATTCACACACAGGAAAATCCTGCCATGTCCATGTTTAGTTCCTCCATTCTATGCCATGGATCAGCGCCAACAGACCTGTGTCAGATTAGACGAAGAAGCCCAAATGTAACGTAATGTAATTGTGCGGAACATCTGGATTAGTCCTGCTGATGTGTATCCGCTGGTAATGACATTAGTTTGGAGTCTGGTGAGCCATTTCCAGCACACAGCAGCTCTCAAATAGTCTAAGAGAGCGTGGATTGCCGGTTGATGGAAACCATCCATTGGCCTTTTTTTTTCGGCTGGACCAGGCAGCATCTCCTCTCACAGGAAACAATTCTTCCCCCAGCCCTCATGTGTCAATTAAAACAGCATGACCCAAGCCTCTAAAAGGCTTTTATTTCAAGGTTATCCTGGGTCGACCTCTCTGAGTGCTTGTTTTTTCTCTCTCACCCTCTTGCTTTGAATCAGTCATGCAAGTAATAACATGGATTAGAATTCCTCTGACATGCATTTGTGTTGCAATGAAGGTATATTTACAGCTCTTGATTGCTAAAAGGTCATGAAACATTACGAAAAACCCAAGAACATTCCTTTGTAGATGTTAACAGCTATGACACTTATTTTGGTATTATTTATATACTAATATTGTATTTATAAATATTTTGAATTAGCTTTTTATTTTTACATTTTAAAGGAAAACTGTTAATTTTGAGCATTATTTTTGTCTTTAGAGTCTGAAATCATTTAACTTACATTATATATATATATATATATATATATAAAAATCAGACCCAAGAGCATCACCCAGAACCAGAGCAAAAAAAAAGAGCCTCCACCTTCCCCTCCCCACCAAGATGATCACACCCTTCTGCTTCCAGCGGTGAGTCACTTCCTGTTTCTTCGTCCTCTTACCCACTTGTCTGGATTTTACATCTGTTTATTATTGCCCAGCAATATATTTAAAGTTGGATATACAGCATAGTACATTCACGTATAGCAAATTTCAGCTGCAACTGTTTATACCGTCTCTCCTGAAAAGCTGTCTTTTATCCAAATCCTCAGTCACATCTACAGGTATATTTTCTTTCGCTTGGCAATATTACTGTATGACAACTCCTTAAAAATGTATAAAAAAGTCTGTAAGGCTATTGATTTTTTTTTTTTTTTTTTTTTTTTTTTTTTTTTGCACATGAGATGTCAAAACCCGCCAGATTGAAGCTGATCAATATTCACACTGAGTACAAATTTCTAATTCATCAAGTCTGCTTATATAGTATTGATTTTTTTTTTTTTCTCTGGATGCCTTGAAAAGAATCTGATTAGCTTTTTCTATCAGTCTAAAACAATGACTGACTCTCCTAAGAGTCAAGCCGAACTTTTTAGATGTCTTTTTGAAGAGAACTACGGGAAATGTGGGCATTAACTGTAAATATGGGACCCGTATTCCCATAATTTCTTTGAAAAAACATATGATTAAAAACAACCCAATATAGTTTGTAATGAATTGGACTGTGAAAGACCACATGTAACATATTTTGTAAGCAAAATAAATTTCTTGTTGCTTTCCCAGTTGAATATTTTTAAATATTTTTTCATATCTCACCTCATGACAATAAATAGATAAACATAGACAGACAGACAGACAGAGAGAGAGACAGACAGAGAGAGTTTTAAAGCATTACAAACCCAAGAACTGAACCCCGAAAAGAGTCCCCTCAGTCAGCTGGTCCTGGGACTTACTAACCTGACTAACTCTACTAACACTAACCAGTCTCAGACCAGCACTGCTTCTCCAAACATCAAAATAAACCAAATCTTCAAACAATCTAAAAATACATATCTGGAACATTGGGATGAGAAAACTAAAACACAAAGTAAATTACAATTCTATCGAACTCTGAAATCAAATTATGAATTAGAAGAATATCTCCAAAGTGTCAAAGACACAAAGCAGAGACGGATC
>JAOTNS010003968.1:2021166-2088666 GCA_028476615.1 Culter alburnus
CATCTCAGCAACAGAAGAAAATACACTGTCTGGATATTTATATCTGGATGTTTATTAATAAAGACGCAGCCTAATTCTGGACTCTGAATATTAAACAGATGCAAATGCCACTGAAGTAAGTGTGTGTGTGTGTGTGTGTGTGTGGTGTGTGTGTGTGTAAAATCTTTTGCTTATGGATATTTGGTCTGTGATGAGAGGCTGACACTGTTACCAAGGAAATGTTATTTGCTAAGGAAACTGAATTTTCCCAGAGGACTCAACAGATGTTGCCATGCTGTCCTCTGTCCTGTCTGTCTCTCTTTGTCCATCCGTCTTCTTTCAGTCTCCACCCCATCTTTCTCAGTGTCTATCCTGTCTGTCTCTGTCTCTCTCTCTCTCTCTCTCTCTCGTCTGTCTGTCTGTCTGTCTTTCTGTCCTGTCTGTCTCTGTGTCTATCCTGTCTGTCTCTGTGTCTATCCTGTCTGTCTCAGTGTCTATCCTGTCTGTCTCTCTGTGTTTATCCTCTGTCTCTCTGTGTCCATCCTGTCTGTCTCTCCGTGTCCATCCCGTCTTTCTTTGAGTGTCTATCCTGTCTGTCTCTCAGTGTCTATCCTGTCTGTCTCTCAGTGTCTATCCTGTCTGTTCTCTAGTGTCCATCCGTCTTTATTCCCTGGTCTTCAGTGTCTATCCCTGTCTCTCTCTCCTCGGCTAGTGTCCTCTGTCTGTCTCTCTGTCTATCTGTCTGTCCTCTGTGTCTCTGTCTCTGTCGTCTCTCTGTCATCCTGTCGTCTGTGTCCCATCCCGTCTTTCTTTGAGTGTCTATCCTGTCTGTCTCTCAGTGTCATCCTGTCTGTCTCTCTGTGTCCATCCCGTCTTTCTTTGAGTGTCTATCCTGTCTGTCTCTCAGTCTATCCTCTGTCTCTCTGTGCCTCCGTCTTTCTTGAGGTCTTCCTATGTCAAGTGTCCATCCCGTCTTTCTTTGAGTGTCTATCCTGTCTGTCTCTCAGTGTCTATCCTGTCTGTCTCTGTGTCCATCCCGTCTTTCATTGAGGTCTATCCTGTGTCTCTCAGTGTCTATCATCTGGTCTCTCTGTGTTATCCTGTCTGTCTCTCTGTGTCTATCCTGTCAGTCTCTCATGTCATCCCGTCGTCTTGAGTGTCTATCCCATCTTTCTCTCAGTGTCTGTCTGTCTGTCTGTCTGTCTGTCTGGTCTGTCGGTTGTCTGTCTGTCTGTCTTTCTTTCTTTCTGTCTGTCTTTCTGTCCTGTCTGTTCTGGTCTATCCTGTCTTTCTTGAGTGTCTTCGGTCTGTCTCTCAGTGTCTATCCGTCTCTTTGAGTGTCTCCTGTCTGTCTCTGTGTCCATCCCGTCTTTCTTGTCTGTTAGTCTCTCTGTCCATCCGTCTGTTCTCTGTGTCTATCCTGTCTGTCTATCAGTGTCCATCCGTCTTCTTGTCCTATTCTGTCAGTTCTCTCTTGTCATCTGTCTGTCTATCTGTGTCTATCCTGTCTTTCTTGAGTTTATCTGTCTGTCTCTCTGTGTCTATCCTGTCTTTCTTTGAGTGTCTATCCTGGGTGTCTTCTTTGGAGTGTCATCCGTCTGTCAGTGTCCATTTTCTGGAGTGTTATCCTGTAGTCTCTCTTTGTACGTCTGTCTCTCTGTGTCCATCCCATCAGTGCTATCCTGTCTGTCTCTCCTGGTCCTGTCCTGGTCTCTTGTCCAGTGTCCCATCTTTCTTCAGTGTCATCCTGTCTGTCTCTCAGTGCCATCCTGTCTGTCTCTCATGTCATCCATCTTTCTTTGAGTGTAATCCTTTCTCTTCTGTTTGTCTAGTCTGTCTTCAGTGTCTTTCTCTCCGTGTCCATCCTGTCCATATGTTCTTCTTTCTTTGAGTGTCTATCCCTCTTTCTATCAGTGTATATCTGTTTGTCTGTCTGTGTCTGTCTGTCTGTCTGTCTGTCCTGTCTCTTGTGTCTATATTTGTCTCTGTCAATCTGTCTGTCTCTCCGTGCCATCCTCTTTCTTTGAGTGGTCTTCCATCTTCTTGGGTGTCTATCCTGTCTGTCTCTGTGTCCATCTGTCTGTCTCTCGTGTCCATCCCGTCTTTCTTTGAGTGTCTATCCCATCTTTTCAGTGTCATCCGTCCGTCTCTCTGTGTCCATCCCGTCTTTCTTTGAGTGTCTATCCTGTCTGTCTCTCAGTGTCCATCCGTCTTTCTTGAGTGTCTATCCTGTCTTCTCGGTCTGTCTGTCTGTCTCTCTGGCTGTTTGTCTGTCCTGTCTGTCTCTGTGTCTGTCTTTCTTTGAGTGTCTATCCTGTCTGTCTCTGTGTCCATCCTGTCTGTCTCTCGTCTATCCCATCTTCTTGGTGTCTATCCTGTCTTGTCTCTGTGTCTATCCTGTCTTTCTTCTCTGTCGTCATCTTTCTCTGTTATCCTGTCTCTCTCTGTCTTCATGCTGTCGTGTGTGATGCTGCAGTCTCTGCAGTGCTGTAACAGCAGAACTCATCAAATGACTTTAATTAAAGTTCTTCAGCTCCGTTACTGAAACGCTCAGGATGTTAATTACCCGCTCGTCTCTCTCAGGTTGTTTAGGAGAGCGGTTGTGAGTCTTTAACGTGGTTTGATGATGATGTTGATGTGTGTGTTTGTGTGAGCGGCTGATTCCTGAAACACTCAAGTCAGCTTTATTTCTACAGCGCTTTATAGAGTACAGATCATTTCAAAACAGCTTCAAAACAGAAAAATAACAGAATCGATGCAAACACCATCAAATATGAGACAAACTCAATTTCAGCTGTAAACTGGCTCTAAAAAGACAATAGTGTCATTATTCAGATCAAGTCACTTGCTCCGATTCCTCCGAAATGATTAAGTTGTTTCCACTCTTGGCAGCTGATGTTTTATATAGAGACACTTTCACCCTCCAATCAATCATCATGATCAGATCAAGCCCCGCCCCCTCCAGTTTTTCACGTCACATCAGTTTCAGGCTGATGAAAGTCTTTGTGGTCATTCAGTTTAGCGTTTGTGATGAAGGACTCGTGGTTTCTGCTCGTACGTCTGTGAGCGTCACTGAGACTCATCTGAGATTTGAGTCCATCAGAGATCACGTGCTGATGATGTTCATGTGTCACCGTGTTGATTATAAAAGCTCAGTGAATAAAGACACTGATGAATGATGTTTTCCCACTACAGATGGCTGAATGTCTCTCTCTTGTCTCTCTCTGTCTCAGATGAACGGGATGGACGGAGACGTTGAATATGAGGAGATCACGCTGGAGAGGGTTTGAGACATCTCTAGTTTTCAGCTCTTTGATCATATCACAGCACTTCTGCATGAACATCAGTGTGTGTGTGTTTGTGTTTAGGGTAACTCTGGTCTGGGCTTCAGTATAGCCGGTGGGACTGATAACCCTCACATAGGAGATGATCCCAGTATCTTCATCACTAAGATCATACCAGGAGGAGCCGCAGCACAGGACTGCCGGCTGAGGTAAAACACACACACAGTCATTTTTTTTGCTGTAATGGAATGGTGTGAAGGGTCATTGACAGGGTTCTCTGTGCCTTTCAGGGTGAACGACAGTATTCTCTTCGTGAATGACGTTGATGTGCGTGAAGTCACTCACAGTTTCGCGGTGGAGGCGCTGAAGGAGGCGGGGCCGATCGTCCGGCTCTACGTGCTGCGACACAAACCGTCCGCGGAGAGAATCACAGAGCTGAAACTCATCAAGGGACCTAAAGGTGCGTGAGGGGCAGCAGGTGGGCGGAGCTGATGTTTTTAGCTCATCTGATTGGCTGCGCTCCTGTGCCGCAGGTCTGGGCTTCAGCATTGCGGGCGGCGTCGGGAACCAGCACGTCCCGGGAGACAACAGCATCTACGTCACCAAGATCATCGAAGGCGGAGCCGCGCATAAAGACGGACGGCTGCAGATCGGGGACAAAATTCTCGCTGTGAGTTTGAGCATGTGAACAAGATTGATTTTCTGACCCCACTGGCAGATATTTGTTCTTGTTTTAAGCACAAACTCATTTCATTTTGATACATTTCTACATTTTGCTTCTCATGTATCTTGATTTAAGAATGTGTATATGCTTGTGCTGGGAAACAAGACAAAGTCTGTTCAATGCGTTGTTGTGTGTGTGTGTGTTCAGGTGAATAATATGTATCTAGAGGACGTGATGCATGAAGACGCTGTAGCGGCGCTGAAAAACACAGGGGAGGTTGTTTATCTGAGAGTAGCCAAAACTCTTCATCTTCATCATCAAGACGCCTACAACCCTCCTGACATCACCAGCTGTGAGCACACACAGTCATACACACACACACACACACTCCCACTCTCACAGACACTCTGACGTCTGTGTGTTTCTGCAGCCTATCCTCCTCATATGGACATGTCTGATTACCCACAAGCCCTCAGTCCCTCGTCTCCGCGCCGTTACTCGCCCATCCCTAAAGGCCTGCTGCTGGGAGACGAGGACATTCCCAGGTGAGCACACTCATGTTTATTCAGATATGCAAATGAGCACATATAGACACCTTCTACTGTTTCTACAGACCTTATGCACAGCCATCTTTAGAGTTTTGTGCTTGAACTCTAGTTTTTGCGGCAGCTCTGTATATTTCTATGGCATCACTGTCGAAGACTGGTGGATTTACTTACTGTAGAGTTAACGAAAGTTATCATTGTAATGTTTGAAGCGGATGCCATAACAAATGTCAGTAGACTAATGAGCAGTTCATTCATAAATCGGTAAGATCTTACCTTCATGCTGTAGAAATACAAAATGGAAGACTGAAAAGGGGCGAGGCTACATAATCAGCTCATGTTGACTCGTATGTTGTTGTCCATCAGGGAGCCGCGGCGTGTGGTCATTCTCAGGGGCTCCACCGGATTGGGCTTTAATATCGTGGGCGGTGAGGATGGCGAGGGGATCTTCATCTCCTTCATCTTAGCGGGAGGAGCAGCTGATCTGAGCGGAGAGCTGAAGAAAGGAGATCAGATCCTGAGCGTACGTCTGATCCACACACGTCTGCTGAGACACGCTGTTCGACTGTCACTCACTCTGTGTTTCTGTTGCAGGTGAACGGTGTGGATCTGCGTCACGCGACACACGAGCAGGCGGCAGCGGCGCTGAAGAACGCAGGACAGACGGTCACCATCATCACGCAGTACAGACCCGAGGGTGAGACGAATAATGAAATAATGAATAATGAATAATGAAAACAGCTGGACTGACGAATCAGAGCGCAGCAAGCCTGACACGTGTGTGTGTGTGTGTGTGTTTAGAGTACAGCCGGTTCGAAGCGAAGATTCATGATCTGCGTGAGCAGCTGATGAACAGCAGTTTAGTTTCTGCAGCGGCGTCATTACGGAGCGGAAAGAGAAGCTTCTTCATCAGGTACTGAAGACTGAAACAAACTCAAAACAAACTTGTTGTTTGCTCATAATCTTAATTTAAAGGGAAAGTAAAATTATTTTTCTGACTCCACTGGCAAATACTGTATTTGTTCTTGTTTTAAGCATAAACTCACTTCATTTTGATTTATTTAAAAAAACAAAACAAGATTTAATGTCTGAAGTCATTTTGCTTCAGTAATTGTTTCTTGATTTAATGATGTTTAGATAATTGTTCTGTCTATCTATCCGTTCGTCTGTTTGTCTGTCCATCTGTCTGTCTGTGTGTGTCTGTCCATTTGTCTGTCTGTTTGTTTGTTTGTCTGTCCTTCTGTTTGTTTGTTTGTCTGTCTGTCTGTGTTGTTTGTGTTTGTTTGTTTTCTGTTGTTGTCTGTCTGTCTGTCTGTCTGTCTGTCTGTTTGTTTGTTTGTTGTTGTCGTCTGTCTGTGTTGTTTGTCTGTCTGTCTGTCTGTCTGTCTGTTTCTTCTGTCTGTTGTGTCCGTGCCTGTGTTGTTTGTTTGTTTGTTTGTTTGTGTCTGTTTGTTTGTTTGTCTGTCCGTTTCGTCTGTCTGTCTGTCGTTGTTGTTGTCTGTCTGTCTGTCTGTCGTCTGTCTGTCTGTACTGTCTGTCAGTTCCGTTTGTTTGTTTGTTGTGTTGTCTGTCTTTCGTTGTCTGTTATGCGTCTGTTCTGTCTGTCTGTTGTTTGTAGTATGTCTGTATTGTCTGTCAGTCTGTCGTCTGTTGTTCTGTTTGTGTGTCTGTTTGTTTGTTGTTCTCTGGTGTCTGTCTGTCGTATGTCTGTCTGCGTCTGTTTGTGTTGTTGTTTGTTGTCTGTCCTGTTGTCTGTCTGTCTGTCTGTATGTTGTCTGTCGTCTGTCGTTGTTTGTTTGTTGTGTCGTTTGTTGTTTGTCTGTCTTGTTGTTGTCCATCCGTTTCTTCTGTCTGTCTGTCCGTCTGTTGCTGTTTGTTTGTTTGTTTGTTTGTTTGTCTGTCTTCTGTCTGTTGTGTTTGTCTGTCTGTCTGTCTGTCTGTGTCTGTGTCTGTTGTTGTTGTTTGTCTGTCTGTTGTTTGTATGTTTGTCTGTTTCTGCTGTCTGTCTGTGTGTTTGTTGTCTGTTTTATGTTTGTTTGTTTTCTTTTTTTTGTCTGTCTGTCTGTCGTTTGTTGTTGTTGTTTGTCTGTATGTCTGTCGTCTGTTGTCTGTCTGTCTGTCTGTCTGTCCGTCCGTCTGTCTGTTGTTGTTTGTTGTTGTTGTCGTCTTTGTTTTGGTGTCGTGTCTGTGTCTGTTTGTCTGTTGTCTGTCTGTTTGTTGTATGTCTGCTGTCTGTTTGCTTTCTTTCTGTCTGTCTGTTGTCTTGTTTGTTTGTTGTTTGTTGTCTGTCTGTCTGTCTGTTGTCTGTTGTCTGTCGGTCCATTTCTGTCTGTATGTCTTTTTCTGTTCTCTGTTGTTGTGTTGTTGTTTTGTTGTCGTTATGTTTGTCTGTTGTCTGTCTGTCTGTCCATCCGTTGTTTGTTGTCTGTCGTCTGTTCCTGTTGTTTGTTTGTTGTTTGTTGTCTTTTGTTGTTGTGTTGTCTGTATGTTGTCTGTAGGTCTGTCTGTCTTGTTGGTCTGGTGTGTCTGTCGTTTGTATGTTTGTTGTTGTCTGTCTGTCTGTTCTGTCTGGTATGTCTTGTTGTTGTCTGTAGTTGTCTGCTGTCTGTATGTTGTCTGTCGGTCTGTCTGTTTGTTTGGTGGTTGTGTTGTGTAGTGTTTGTCTGTATTCTGTCTGTCTGTCTGTCTGTCTGTCTGTTTGTTGTGTTGTCGTTGTGTTTGTATGTTGTCTGTAAGTCTTTCTGTCATGTCGTCTGTCTGTCTGTATGTTCTTCTGTTTGTCTGTCGGTCTTGTTTGTCTGTGGTTGTGTCTGTTGTCTGTTTGTCTGTTCTGTCTGCTGTCTGTCTGTCTGTCTGTCCTGTCTGTCTCTCTGTGTCTGTTATTTGTTGTCTGTCGTCTGTCTTTTTGTTTGTGTTTTTGTCTGTCTGTCTGTTTCGTTGTTTGTTTGTTTGTTTGTTGTTGTATGTAGTCTGTCTGCCTGTATGTCTGTTGTCTGTTTGTATGTCCTGTCTGTCTGTCTATTGTCTGTCTGTCGTCTTTGTGTTTGTTGTTTGTTGTCTGTCTGTCTGTCTGGTGTCTGTTTGTTGTTGTTCTGTCGTTGTCTGTGTCGTCTGTTTGTTTGTTTGTTTGTCTCTGTCTTTCTGTCTGTCTGTCTGTTTGTTTGTTTGTTTGTCTGTCTGTCTGTCTGTCTGTCTGTCGTCTGTCTGTTGTCATCCGTCTGTCTTTTTGTTGTTTGTTTGTTTTGTTTCTGTCTTTCTGTCTGTCGTGGTTTGTTGTTTTTGTGTCTGTCTGTCTGTCTGTTTGTTGTCTGTATGTCTGTCTGTCCATCCGTGTCTTTTGTCTGTCTTTGTCGTGTTTGTTTGTTTGTTTGTCTGTCTGTCTGTCTGTTGTTTGTTTGTCTGTCTGTCTGTCTGTCTGTCGTTCTGTTTGTCGTCTGTCTGTCTGTCCATCGTCGTCTTTTGTTTGGTTGTTTGTTGTGTTTTTTTGTCGTCTGTCTGTCTGTCTGTTTCTGTCTTTTTGTTGGTTTGTTGTTTGTCTGTCTGTTTGTTGTCTGTCATGTCCGTCTTCTGTCTGTTTTTTGTTTGTTTGTTTGTTTGTTTGTTTGTTGTCTGTTTGTCTGTCTGTCTGTCCATCCGTCTGTCTTTTTGTTTGTTTGTTTGTTTGTTTGTCTGTCTGTCTGTCTGTCTGTCTGTCTGTCCTGTCCATGTCTGTCTGTCTGTCTGTCTGACCGTCTGTCTGTGTCTGTCTATCCGTCTATCTGTTTGTTTGTCTGTCTGTCTGTCTGACCGTCCGTTTGACCGTCTGTCTCTCTGTCTGTCTGTCTTCAGGGCTCTGTTTGACTACGATAAAACGGCAGACTGTGGCTTCCTGTCGCAGGCTGTGAGCTTCAGGTTTGGGGATATTCTGCAAGTGTTTGACTGTAGTGATGAGGAATGGTGGCAGGCCGGAAAACTGTCTCCACACGGAGAACTGGAGGAGACTGGATACATACCCAGCAAGAGGAGGTGTGTGTGCTTCATCATCAGTACATTAAAAGTGTCTCAGGGTGTTCATGTTGGGTCCGAAAAATCGCATGTATGAGCTGAACGCACATGAACACCACCATAAGGTCAGAATTATGAATGGAAACTGGATTTTGAGCCCAGAGTTTCTGAGTCAGTGAGATAGCGGATGCAGTGAATGCACAGCTGTAGTAGTTGTAGTTGATTAGTTGAAATGTTTGAAATTAATATTATTTTTTTAAATAAAAGTTTCCTGTTCAAAATACAGCAGTATTGTACAATAGATAATGATTCAGTTTACAGGAAATTCAATAAAAATGCAAAAGTGCACCTCATGCGCTGATTTGGTAACATCATTTGGTAACATTTTTCAATAAGGATACCGAACCAATCAAACAGATGAATGTTGTGATAGTGTCACAGTGTTTCTGCTTCAAGAATCAGACTAAAAGTGTCTCTGAACATCACACACAGCAGCTGACCAGGTGTGTGTGTGTATGTGTGTGTTCCTGTAGGGTGGAGAGGAAGGAATGGTCCCGTCTGAAGACTCGTGGCAGAGAAGCCGTCAGCGGTGAGTGAGTGTGTTTGACACTGATCTGTGGCTCATAGTGGCTCGTGACTCTGACATCCTGTGTGTGTGTGTGTGTGTGTGTGTGTGTTTGTGTGTGTGTGTGTGTGTGTTTCAGGACGCAGCGATTACATCGTCAGCTATGAGACGGTGATTCAGACTGAAGGTGAGTCTTGGAGTTCAATGGATAAAACGCTCTAATACTTTTGCACTTGATTACATTAAGATTTGCAAACATTTTTATATTACAAGTTTTTAAAATATGCAAATATATAATTAAATATGTGCTAGTTTGCTTAAATTTCCAGAACATTAATGTGAACATTGGATAAAGCCTCGTTCTTGTTTGATTTTGGTGACATATTAAAGGTTTTTACAGAGGATTTTCCTTTTTATCACTCCATAAATCAGAAAATACTGCCAACAGACAGAAATCAAATACATTTTCACCATGTTTTTAGGAGTAAAATGTTGTATAAATCAGGTGAATCATATATGAACAACCCAATATAGATATGAATAAAATTGTAAAGTTTGGTGTGTGTGAAGCTGCTGATATGGAGATTTCTGACTCACAGCCTTTAAAGATTGAAATCTACTGACACAAAGAGATAAAGTGTACTAAAATAAACACTTAAATGTGTGTTTTGGATGTTTTCTGACCTATAGTCTGAGAGAGGACATGTTATGGAAGCAAAATAGACCAAAATCTCAAAATTGGATGAAAAATGATGCTTGTGCCTGTAGTGTCTGGCCTTAATGTTGAACTATAGAGCTTTGATTTTGGTGTAAAACTGCAGGGAGTACTGTGGTGTTATTGTAGAATTCATTAAAATGGTGAATAACACTGTAACTGTGATGTCATTTCCTGTCCTGCAGTGCACTACGCACGTCCAGTCATAATCCTCGGGCCAAGCAAGGACCGCGTCAATGACGATCTCCTCTCCGAGTTCCCGGACAAGTTTGGCTCCTGTGTCCCGCGTAAGATGCCCAATTCAGTTCAATTTGATTCAGTTCAGTTCGGTAACAGTATCAGTGTTCATCAATTATGAAACAAATTCAATTAACTTCAGTTTGATTCAATTAATTTCAAAAACATTATCAATGTTCATGAATTTATGAAACTAATTAAATTCAGTTTAGTTCAATTCAGTTCAATAACAATGTCAATGTTGCAAAGTTCATCAATTATGAAACAAATTCAATTCACTTCAGTTAGATTCAATTCAGTTTGATTCCATTGAATTCAATAATAGTGTTGATTTTGTAAAAATCATCAATTTTTAAAGAAATGTCAGTTAAAATTGATTCAATTCAGTTCAATAAGAGTCAATGTGGCAAAGTTTATCAATTATGAAAAAAATTCAATTCAATTCAATTTGATTCAGTTCAATTCAGTAATAGTGTCATTTTGATTCAATTCGGTTAAATAACAGTGTCAGTGTTGAACAGTTCATCAATTATGAAAAATTCAATTTGGTTCAATTTGATTTAATTCATAACACTGCTATTGACAAGTTAATCAATTATTAAGCAAATTCAGTTCAATGTTTATTCAATTCAGTTCAATTCAACAAATTCAATTCAATTCAATTCTGAAACAAATTCAGTTCAGTTCAGTTTGATTCAGTTCAGTTCAATATATTGCAATGTTGATGCTGCAAAAATCATCAATTTTTAAACAAATTAAATTCAGTTCAATTTGTTTCAATTCAGTTCAATAACAGTATCAGTGTTCAAATTTAATCAATTATAAAACTAATTCAGTTCAGCTCAATTTGATTCAATTCAACTGAATTGAATGAAATTAAACTGAATTGAATTTGTTTCAATAACTGTCAATGATGTAAAGTTTTTCAATTATGAATCAAATTCAATTCAGTTTAATCTCATTCACTTCTCAAGTTCTAGTAATACACAGTTTCAGGCATCATATAGAATAGTACAAGCAAAATCTACATAATATGATAAAAACTCTTATGAATGACTCAGTCGAGTGTTTGATCTGATTATATTCTGAGCACAAAGACTCGTTAGTGACACTTCCTGTGTTCGACAGACACGACGCGGCCGAAGCGCGAGTACGAGATGGACGGACGCGACTACCACTTTGTGTCGTCACGGGAACAGATGGAGAAAGACATTCAGAGTCACCGGTTCATCGAGGCCGGACAGTACAACAGCCACCTGTACGGAACCAGCGTCCAGAGCGTCAGACAGGTGGCCGAACAGGTGAGAGACAGACAGACAGACGCATGAACAGACAGACAGATGGATGAGGGAGACTCATGAGCCGTGTGTGTGTGTGTGTGTGTGTGTTTTCAGCAAGGGAAACACTGTATCTTGGATGTTTCGGCGAATGCAGTGAGGAGGTTACAAGCCGCACAACTTCATCCCATCGCCATCTTTATACGACCCTCGTCCCTGCAGAACATACTGTGAGTCTCTCTGTGTGTGTATGTGTGTGTGTGAGTGTGCGAGAGTGTGTGTGTGTGTGTCTTAAACCCTGATATGCATCATTTTAATCAAGTTATTCACATCTGGTAATAGTAATTATGTTTGTCATGACAAACACTCTCAAATCGTGGCCAATCAGAAGAGCGTGTGAGTCTCTGCACTGCTGTCTCACACTCACTACATACTGGATGAGTGTATAATCAAATGAATCCAGATGAAAACATTTTAATGTTATTAAAAACACATGCTCAGCGACTGATACAGCCTTTGTCATGAATCCTGTACACGTGTTTGTTCTTGTTTAGTTTATTTTCCACATATGAGGCAAATTATTAATTGTCACTTTCATTATGGCTGTTAAAGTGATGCACAGTGATATTCAGACTCAAATTAAACACTGATATAAAGCACATGATCATTAGCTGAGATCATCAGTGTCACAACCAGCTGTTGCTTGATTCCAGAGACATTAACAAGCGTCTGACGGAGGAACAGGCCCGAAGAGCTTTAGACAGAGCCGTCAAACTGGAGCAGGACTTCATTGAGTGTTTCTCAGGTGAATCTTCATCATCATCATCATCATCATCCATATGTAAATAGGCTCTGATATGATTTAGTCCATCAAGTTAAACTAAACTAAATTGAGAAATGTTGCCTTGGCAAATAGCTGAAATAAATTCCTTATCTGTCAGTCACTTTGACGTTATGTTGAATGACAACTCTAGGGGATGTACTTGGGAGCCCCAATCACCTCTGAGAATTCAGAAAAGGCCATTGAGAATTGGCGAGTGGAATTTGCTAGCCACTCACCATCATGTCTTCCATGATCCAATCTCCAACTCTAAAAGAACTGTTCTAGCTGGAAAGAGTGATATAGCGCATTACAGCGGTCTCTCTCCTAAAAGAGTGAGCACAGATAAATGCTGAGAGTTTCCCCTTGGCGCTTCAGCTAAAAGAGCAGTTTCCCTAAAAGAGCTTGCACAAACGGCAAGCGTCTTTTAAAAGATGCCTTTCCATTTGTGTATTCCTGTGTTCGGTTGATATCTCTCGTCCTCAGACTGCTACGATCTCTGCCTCACATGTCTGGGCCGTGCACATTCTGAGAAAGCTTTCGAGGATGGCTCATGTTCTTACTCTGCGAGAACATGACCATTGCAATGCTACAGTCATGTCTATCTTTCCTGGCAAGGGAAGGAAAACCTCAGCCGCTGCCTGCAGCGCGGCTAGCGTTCAGGACAACACAAGAGCTACAGCAAAAGTGTTTCCGCTGGGTGAATCCCCACGGACCTCCCGCTCTTCTCTCACGTTACCTCCAGTGGAGCTCGTAGGTGACTTCAACATTGCATCACATGATGCACACAGCATTTCATTCGGGGCTTCGGATAAGGATGAGCTGCTGATAGAAGCATCAGGGGGTGGGCTAGAGCCTTCTGATGCGGAAGACTCGACTGAGACATTTGACTTGACATTTGATATTCAACAGTGCTCTGATCTGCCTGCATTGACACTATTCTTTAAGAGCTGCTGTGCAGCCAAAATAATGTACCAGTTATCAATGTAAAGCTGCTTTGACACAATCTGCATTGTAAAAAGCGCTATGTAAATAAAGGTGACTTGACTTGACTTGACTGAGCTCCAGGCATACGGTAATGTCGCATGTCGCAACTTGCCCGCCATCTCCTCCTCTAAGGAAGAGTATTCCCTGACCAAGGCCACACTGGACACACTGGAACACAGCTGACAAGTATGCATTTTGGCTCAACTGGACTTGGTTCTCGAAGCTCATACTCCTAACGACAGCCCCTCTCTGTCAAATTCCCCTGAGAAAGGACCTTCTTTCTCAGGGACAATTTGGAAACCGCGTCCAGGCTTCTGAAACCTCCATGTCTGGCCCCTGGACAGGACATGGAAGACTTGAATGGTCTGTCACCAGCGGTGATAGACACCATCACTCAGGCTAGAGCTCCCTCTACAAGGCGGGCCTATGCTTTTGAAGTGGAGTGTTTGCTAATTGGTGTGCTTCCTGTGGAGAAAAACCACAGAGATGTGCAGACAGGTCGGTGCTTTCCTTCCTGCAGGAGAGGTTGAAGGGTAGGCTGTTCCCTTCAATCCTAAAAGTGTATGTGGCCGCCATAGCAGCACATCGTGATTCAGTGGATGGTAAATCATTAGGGAAGCACGACTTGTTTATCAGGTTATCCAGAGGTTCCAGGAGGTTGAATCCTTCTAGGCCATGCCTTATTCCCTCATGGGACCTACAGTATTACTGGCCCTACAGTAGCCACTGGAGTCAGTAGAGCAAAGTGCCCTCTCTTTGAAGATGGTGCTCTAGACCGCGCTCACTTCCATCAAGAGGGTTGGGGACCTGCAGGCATTCTCTGTCAGCGAAATGTGCCTTGTTTGATTCGGCATACTCACATAATCCTGAAACCCCGACCGGGCTATGTGCCCAAAGTTCCCATTACCCCTTTCAGGAATCAGATGGAGAACTTGCAAGTGCTGCCTCGAGACAAGGCAGACCCAGCCTTATCATTGCTGTGTCCAGTACACACTTTGAGCATTCATCTGGAGGGTGCGTAGGCCTTCAGGAGGTCTGAGCAGCTCTTTGTCTGTTTTGGGGGACAGCAGAAGGGGAAGGCTTTCTCCAAAACAGAGGTCAGCCCACTGGATAGTGGATGCTATAGCCTTGGCTTATCAGCCTTATCTGCCCCTTTGGAGTCCCAGCACACTCCACCAGGAGTGTTTCATCCTCCTGGGCATTAGCTAACAGTGCCTCTCTAACAGACATCTGCAGAGCGGCGGTCTGGGTGCCACCTTTGCGAGATATTACAATGTCCAGGTTGAGCCAGTTTTGTCCTGTGTGTTGTCAGGTGCAAGCAGGTAAACTGCAGGACAATTGGCCGGGTGCTCAGACCGGTGAATCTTGGATGTACCTTGACCTTAGCACCCTTCGGCAGTCCAATTTGTCAGAGGAATTCAATGTCAGGCCCAGTATTCATGTATGCATGCCCCTGTCGGGTCAGCCCGTGTACTGGAGCTAGGTGCTCCACATGTAGAGATTCCCTGTTGGTAAACCTGTGTCTTCCCCTAGGCAGAGCTCTGTCTCTGCCGCCAATCACTGCGTTTGTAGTAGTTCCCCACTTTCAGGTTGGACCTACCGCAGGGACTTCTTTCCACATGTGGAACTTCCCGGGTGGTAAGTCCATGTGATGTATTCTCCACATAATAATCTTCCCTTCGGGTAGGATGTGGTCTTTGTAGTGTTCTTTCTCCCATCTGGGAGGAAGAGTGCTTCCTCAACGCTCTGGTCTGTGTCAGCTATTGATATTTCCTTACAAAAAATCAAAGAATAGAAAAGGTCAAGGAAGTCTGACTGAAGTGACCTACTCCCACTGTAAGTTTAAGCTGGAGGCTGCGGCCTTTAGTTTGTGTCCTGCTCGGAGGGGGTCTAGTAGAACCGGTTACAATTGGTGCCGTGACCCGGATGGGAGTGAGGTTTAGAGGGGTAAGTGTAATTGTCATAGGCCAGTAAGAGCTGTGCATGTAAACCTCACTCCCCTGATCTCAAGAGGTGCTCTAGCGACTGACACTAGAGGGGGCGGTCTTTAGCCTCCTTGTTAGAGTGCCTGACTCCCACACCGGAGACTACGATTCGTGTCCTGCTAAGAGCGGGTCGAGTAGAACCAGTTCCATGAGTACTGTCCTTTCAGTTCCCAAGTGGTACGAAGGACTATATGGCTTGCTTGGGGCGTTGGGTAGGTTAGGATGTTGCAAGTGCATTTGTAACTTTGCAAGCAGAGGATTGGCGAAATCTGCATCGCCTGAACCTCTTAATGGTTAGGCTCTGGAGTTTTCCATAGTGACCCCTAGGGTCGTCATTTGACACAACTTTGAAGTAACTAACATATAGGGAATGTCTTTGGTTACTAGTGTAACCTTTGTTCCCTGATGGAGGGAAGGAGACATTGTGTCCCTCCTGCCACAGCGTTGAACCATCCACTGAATGGCCGGGACACGCTCTCGGCTCCTCGGCTCATACTTGACTAGAGTGTTTGCATGCCGCTCATTTATACCCGCATGACGGGGAGTGGCATGCAAATTCCACTCGCCAATTCTCCCCAATCCTCAGAGGTGATTGGGGCTCCCAAGGACGACCCCTAGTGCCTTCATTCGACACAACACCTCCTTCCCTCCATCAAGTAACAAATGTCTTTTTCATGGCTGTACTATAATAACCCTGTGTTTGTGCAGCGATCGTGGAGGGCGACAGCTTCGAGGAGATCTACCACCGCGTGAAGTCTGTGATCGAGGAACAGTCCGGGCCGTACATCTGGATCCCGGCGCGAGAGAGACTGTAAAACACACGTGTGTGGAGGTCAGTTCACAGCGTCCGGCGTGTCGAAGCTCCCGTCACCAGATGATCTTCAGATTCACGCCAGCAGCTCATTGACATGTAAATATGCGTCAGATAATATTTCAGTCACGCTGGTTTCTATGGAGTGGGCGGGGACGCTTACCTCATCGCCATGGCAACGGTTCATCGTTGGGTCGGACGGCTGAAACAGCGACAGAGCGAAAACACGTGTGTGAACTAGCCTTAATGTGTGTTGTGTGTGTGTGTGTGTGTGTGTGTGAGCCGCTGCTACCGATGATGATGATGAAGAAGAAGATGAAGGTGTTTGTGTGGGTGGTTTCCATGGTGATTGTGAGCTCAGTGAGTTTAACACAATGTCTGAGGCAATATAGACATGAGACATGAGCACTGAGCACTTTACTAACACACACACACACACACACACTGAACACTGAATGCGTGTGTGTCTCATTGTGAAGTGTCTCTATAGGGCTACTGTTTACATATAATACACACTTTAAACTGCACAGGGAGAGAAACACGTGTTGTGTGTTGAGTGTGTGTGTGTGTGTGTTGTGTGAGAGAGAGAGAGATTCAGAGCATTAGATTAGATTCATTCACAGAGAGGCTGCAGTGATTTGTAAATCATTTAATGATTAATATGTGTGTGTGTGTTTTGATGAGTATCTATTATATTATTAATATCTACAGCTGTGTACATACAGATTCAGATGATCTGAACCAATGGGGCTTTAAACACATGAACACTGCACTTCTCTGAGCCAAACTACCCACAATCCATACAAACCCACCACGTGTAAGCTACAGCGCCATAATGCACTGCGCTCAGTCTACAACATTCAACCAAGTGTTTTCTGCTTTAGTTTGTGTGTGATTACGACGTTTGAGTTCGGTTCTCATTTCAGACTCATTTTCACACACTTATAGACGCATTTAAACTGGCGAAGCGACAGCGCTCTGTATAATGTGAAATAAATGGATTAATAAATATATTCCTGTGTAAACTAGCTAAAATCCTGAGATGCGATTCATTAAACTGTTTTATAATTCCTCGGCTCTTGTGTGTTTCGTGTGTTTCTGTGATGCTTTAAAAAATAATAACACACTGAAGCGTGAGTGAGTTCAGCTGGATCGGCACACCAGAGGCTTTTTCTTCCCATCATTCCCTGTGATGTGGACAGTCCTCAGGCCGGACCGACATGAAAGACGTGATGCTGAGACAGAATCTGATCGCGTTTGAGTGAAACATGCTTTTCTTTTGGCTTTTTCAGGGGCTGCTGTATTTTTACAGTAAGAGCTGAATATACAGACACTCATACAGTTACTTGCACAATATATTCATTAATGTGATTGTTTGATTTCGCCTGAAGAGTCGGTGTTTTGTGAATGAGATTTGGTTTGTGTTTAATGTTGTGGAAAATGAGTGAATGTGTCTGAATATTGTGAAAATCTGCAATGAGTAAGAAACTGTGTCCCACAATGCATTGCTCTCATCTTCACCTTTCATGTGCAGTGAGATGAACGAACGCATCTGAAGAGAGATTTGACAGTGTGTGTTTTGTGTGTGTGTGTGAGTCTTTGGTGGGTGTGTGTGAGAGTGAGTTTTGGTGTGTGTGTGTGGTGCTGTGAGGTGTTAGTGTGAGAGAGTGTTATTTGTGTGTGTTTGTGTGTGGAGTGAGGTGAGTGTGTGTGTGTGTGTGTTTGTGAGAGAGTGTTATTTTTGTGGTTTGGGGAGTGTTTTGTGTGTTTGTGTCTGTGTGGTGTGTGTTCTGTGTGGTCGTGTGTGAGTGTGTTGGTTTGTCGGGGTGTGTGTGTTTGGGTGCGTTTGTGCGAGCCTGTGGTGTTTTGTGTGTCGTGTGCATGTTTGTGCGAGTGTGTGTGTGTGTGTGGTGTTGTGTTGTGTGTCTGGGCATCGTTGTGCGAGGGTGTGTGTGTGTGGTCGTGTGATGTGAGTGTGAAAGTGTGGGAGAGAAGAGAGAAGTGGTTTGTAGTGCGTTTGGGTTGGGTGGTTTTTGTGTGAGTATGTTTTGTCGGTTGTGGGTGTGTGGGTGTGGGTGTTGTGTGAGTGCAGTAGCAGGGGGTCAGTTGACTTGATTGTGGTCATAGTTTACAACCACTAGAGGTCAGAATAACACAACACACACACACCACGCTCATCATCATCATAGTCTGTGTGTTGTTGTGTTTGTTAGTAACAGTGTAACAAACATCTGAAAATTCTAGAATTTAACATTTAAATGTTTAAAGTTTTAATTTATTGTATGTATGTGAGTTAAGACGCACACACACACATGTTCTTTATGAAGTGTGTGTCTGTATTTGTGTGAATATCAGCAGGACAGACAGAGAGACAGAGGTCAGAAGTTGAGAAGAGATCATCATTCACATGACACGACACACACACACACACAGAGACAATAAACACATTGAGTGTGTGTGTGTGGGTCATTTGTCAGTGGTGTTGAGTGGGTGAGTGACACTAATGACCTGTGATGAGCACAGCACATCTCACACACACACACACACACATGTCATGATGTGATCCTGCGCTGTGATGTACACTATCTAGCACACTAGTTCTGAGCGTCACATGATCAGTGATGTCATGAGAGAGGCATTCGGCTTGCTGTCAGACGGATCATCCAGCATCTTCACTGGAGCCAGACAGGAAGTGGAGCGCTGCCACTGCTTCCTGCGCTATGATGTCATGGGGGCCGCTGGAGCGGGTGTGGTGCTCACAGGCATCTCCGTGGCGACCCCTGGGGGCCCCTATTGTCCCCGTCTGTGTCTTTGTTCAGGGTTAATGTGTGCCACTGCTCTCAGATATACGAGCCTCTCGAGTGTGTGTGTGTGTGTGTGTGTGTGTGTCAGCAACAGATGGGAATATTCCACAGAAACTCACTAATGAAGACGAGTGCAGAAACGTTTGGATGTTAAACATTTCTGTGATTCAGTAATTGGAGCTTGACCTTCTTGTTCTTGAACTGAATTAAGCTGAATAATGACTCTATTGTCTTCTGTAGAGCTGCTTTAGAGTTGAAACTGAATGATCACAATTCACTTTGCAGCATTGACACTGTTATTGAACTGAATCAAATTCGTTTCATAATCGATTAACTTTGTAACACTGACACAGTTATTGAACTAAACTGAATCAAATTGAAATGAATTGATTTTTTCATATTGACAAACTTCAACATTGACCTGAATCAAACTGAACTGAATTGAATTTGTTTCATAATTGATTAATTTTGCAACCATGACAATGTTATGAACTGAATTGAATCAACTGGAACTGAATCAAAATTTTTCATCATTGTGAAATTTGAACGTGACTAATTGAACGATCCCACGACTGCATTACTTGTTATATAAGATAGGAATTTTGCAACATTGACAAGGTATTGAACTGAATTGAATCAAACTGAACTGAATGAATTGGTTTAATAACTGATTAATTTTGCAACATTTACCTGTTTATGAACGAACTGAATCAATGGAAACTGAATCAAATGTTGATTCAATATGAGAACTTTGCAACGTTGCACTAATTGAACTGAACTGAATCAAACTGAACTGAATTGAATTTGTTTCATAATTGATTAATTTTGCAACATTGACACTGTTATTGAACTGAATTGAATCAAACTGAACTGAATTGAATTTGTTTAATAACTGATTAATTTTGCAACATTTACACTGTTATTGAACTGAATGAATCAAATGGAACTAAATCAAATTTGATTCATAATTGATGAACTTTGCAACGTTGACACTAATTGAACTGAATTGAATCAAACTGAACTGAATTGACTTTTTTTTGTTTCATATAATGAATTTCGCAGCATTGACAATTGAACTGAATGAATCCATTGACTTAATTGATTTGTTAATAACTGATTAATTTTGCAACATTTACACTGTTATTGAACTAAATTGAATTAAATGGAACTGAATCAAATTTGATTCATAATTGATGAACTTTGCAACGTTGACACTAATTGAATTGAATTGAATCAAACTGAACTGAATTGACTTTGTTTCATATAATGAATTTTGCAACATTGACACTGTTATTGAACTGAATTGAATCAAACTGAACTGAATTGAATTTGTTTAATAATTGATTAATTTTGCAACATTTACACTGTTATTGAACTGAACTGAATCCAGTTGAACTGAATTGAATTTGTTTAATAACTGATTAATTTTGCAACATTGACAGTGTAATTGAACTGAACTGAATCGACTGTCTCATATTTGATGAAGTTTTCATCACTGATTCTGTTGTTTTTCTGTTTATGACTCTGAAGCTGCTTTGTCACGATCTGTACTCTATAAAGTGCAGTAGAAATGAATCTGACTGGACTTGTTCAGTGATCTCAATGTGTTTCCAGTGAAACAGAAGCTCTAAAGCAGCAGCAGATGTTGTGATGTTTTACAGCTCTTCTTTAACACCGTCAGGAAGATCTCATTCAATCATGATTCTGACCGGCTCCTGCTCAAACACGCTCGAGGAGAAAGATTCTTTAATGCCATCCGTGGATCCGTAAAGAACTTTAACATCTGTTGAAACTTGTTATTCTACACAACAGTCTTTACAGAAGAAGATTGAAGAATTAACACTCTTAAATCCAGATACAGTAAAATAATGATAAAAATGAACCTCTGAAGGACGTAAAATCTGATCTGAGATCAGCTGAGAGTGTCTGATAACAGACGGTTTGTTCACAGTACCAATCTCTGATGGGTCAAATCAAGAGAGTCATTTAGTTTCACACACACACACACACACACACACCACACACACACGTGAACAGGGAGTGACTGCAGTAACACTTCACACAATACAACATTACACACCTGTGAAACCCACTTTACACACAAAACACATTAAATACAGCGGCTTCACACACAACACACACACACACACACACACACCACACACACTCTCTCTCTGAGGAGTTTCTCTCAGCTATATTTGATGTTAATCTCTCTCTCTCTCTCTCTCTCTATATATATATATATATACTGTAAATCAAATTATATCATCATGAACTTCACATGTGTGGTTATTTACAAACACAATTAAAACACTAACACAATAAAAAGTGTGTGTGTGTGTGTGTGTGTGTGTGTGTGTTTTTCTTGTTAATGTAAATTTCTGGAACCCCCTGTTACAGTAACTATGGTATTTTGGCATAAACTACAGTTACCATGGTAATTCTTTTGTAATGGTGTGTGCTCATCATATTTCTCACAGCAGCCAGTGTGTGTGTGTGTGTGTGTGTGTGTGTGTGTTTCTCGTGTTACCGTCACCTCCGGTACTGTCTCTCATCTCACCGGTGAGCGCGAGCTTTAATGGAGCTTTAACGCGCGCGAACAATAGCACGCGGAGCGTGAAAAAGCTCGCGGGAGCGCGTGAGGCGATTCACACTCCGATCACAGCGTGAGAAACACTGTCATAAACCAGAGAAAGAGAGAAAGTCTTTATTCATGATGTTTTATAACATTTAAAATGGAAGATCATTTCCGCCACATAAGAAAAAAAATTTTGAATCAAAAGTATGATATAAAAGTCGAAATTATGACATAAAAAGTCTAGTTTATGTCATTAAAATTGAAATTATGACACAGTAAATCATAATAAAGAGATAAAAATGTCGAAATTATGACTTTCTATGTCATAATAATTACTTTTTTATGCCATAATTATCGGATTCAGACACACACGTGACACCCAAACCCGCGAAATGGACGAATAAATAAATAGATGAAAGAATAAATAAATAGTTAAATAATACACTAAAAGAATAAATACATAAACAATCGTTAAAATGAATTTACATAAATTAATGCAGTTAATTTATACAAAAATGAATATTACAAAAATAAATACAGAAAATAATGAATTAAGGGAAGTTATACAAAAATAAATTCAGGATTAACTTTAATCAAAATGAATTCAATTTATTCCTTTATTGTTACATTTATTTATTTATTGAAACGTCTGCCGGTTTGAGCCTCCATCTATACGAACAAAAATCTGATTAGATCAATTTAATTAAATAAAAAAACTGGCCAGATATTACTGTCAATCTACATAAAGCGCGCTCATGTTTCATCTCTACAGACAGCCGGACGGACCAATGAGCGCGTTCTCTGCCTGGAGGTGGGCGGGGCCTGCTGCAGTCCTCAGCCTCGCGATCAACCACCTCTGTGTCTCGCGCGCAGTCCTGAGGGAAAGTTCGCGTCGACCGAAACTCCGAGTTTCTCGGGATACTGTTTAAATGTTTTTATCGATGGCACTTTTCGGTTCAGTCGCAGCGATGAGGGGAGTATAAACGACTTTAAACGGATGCACCGCTGGGATTAGGGAACTTTTTCTTCATCGCAGGAAAGGGGACGCGCACTCACACGGACGCGCATAACGCAGGATTGTGTTTCAGAAAGAATCTGAATTTATGACCTGGATCTGATTCAGTTTGGATTTGATCCTAATATGTGTGAAATGTACTCTGAAGTTAGTTTGGTTAAGTTAATTGCCGAAAGTTATTCATGAGCTGCTTAACTTTTTAAAGAAAGATTTATAGAGAAGTTTTGAGGATTTCACTCAGATTCGAGACTGAAGTGATTTTTGTGATCCGAATCTAATGAGCTGACAGGAGTTTGAGATGGATCATGTTTTCTGGATTGTTTCTCTCTTCTGGTGGACTGGACTCGTCTCAGCAGAGGAAGGTACGATGATAATCGATTATTATCTGTTATTATTATTAAATATGTGTTCAATGTTCTTTTAATATGGGAGCAGTTTCAATAAAACAAACACAATTCTGTTTAAGTAAACCGACCAGTTGCTTAAACTAGTCTTAAAAGTTACTCATCTAAATTTTCTTCAAGAATGTTCATAACTTTTTGAAGTCAGATAAAAAAAAAAAGTAGATTGAAAAACTTCTTGACTAATTTCTAGTTGTTCAAAAAAGTTTATGCAACTATAGAGCTTTTAATATGACAATACTATTTGAATTTGAATTGTGTAAATTTGATTTATAAACAAGTGTAAATGTGGCATTTTACGTTAACTTGATAACAAATGAGATCTGAAGTGTTCCTGAATTATTATAATCTATCATTGACAATCTGGTGAAAGATTCAGTTCATGGAAAATGGTGATTTTTTTTTTTCTGTTTAATTTTGGGATTTTTTGGGGGGGATTATAGTGAATTAAGTTGATTTCAGCAGTAAAGAACCTCCATTTCTGTCTCTTCTTAAAAATAAAACTTCTATACTGTGGCATCCATGAAGAACCTTAAACATCCGTCTCTCTAATCTTTTCCGTCATCATCTACTCGCCCTCGTCTCGTTCCTAACCTGTATGAGTTTCTTTCTTCTGCTGAACACAAAAGAAGATATTTTGACGAATGTTTGTAACCGAACCGTTGTTGGTCCCCATTGACTTCTGTAGTTTAGAGAAAAACACTGTGGAAGTCAATGGGGACCAACAACTGTTCGGTTTCCGACGTTCTTCAAAATATCTTCTTTTGTGTTCAGCAGAAGAAAGAAACTCATGCAGGTTTGGAACGACACGAGGGCGAGTAAATGATGACAAAATGTACGTTTTTAGGTGTATTATCCCTTTTTAAAAGGTTCTGGATGTTTCAGGTTCTTCAGAGGCGTTTCTTGTGAAGTTTCTGGACCATCACAGGAGTTTCTGTGTGTCTCTCATGATGATTAACCCAGTGTGAATGAGTGTGTGTGTGTGTGTCAGGGATTCGTTCCACATTTCATGGCGCTCCAGGATTCCTGGATTCCCGCAGGGGAAATCAGTTCCGGAATCATCCAATAACAGAGCAGAAACGCCATCAGTGTCTGATCCAATCACACACACATCATAGACGTCTGTCGTTTGTATATTCAGTGAATTATAACGACTTCAGACTAAACTTTATTGACTATATTTCTTCTACCTTTTAGCCCCAGATCTTGTTCTGAAGTGAACACACATCAGTGCTGTATTTATTAACACATCCCTTACTCACAATGGACATTGTGTTTTTAAATCAGCCTGGTGTCGGAGCGTTTCTCCTCCGGTCATTACCACTTTAAGGACTTTCATTTGTCCTCCTGTAAGATCAACAATATCTGACACTGTCCAAATAATGTGGACGCGTCCAGCAGAGAGACGGCGTTAAATCACGGAGAGCGATGTCCCGCTCCGGCTCAGATTTATGCCGTTCTTTGAGGTTTTTTACACGTCTGTGCGACAGGAAGAGGCCATAAAGCAGACGAAAGTCAAAGGAATAATTGGAAGTCAGGAGGTTTGTGTGGAAAACTCATCTCATGAGCTCATGCCCGGCGCTATCAGCGAGTGTTTTCCGCGCCGCTGAAGTTAACCAGCTGTTAGTTAATCTGGTGGGACGGTCGGTCCGCTCAAGCCCATTGTTGAGGAACAATAGAGCGGCCGAAGGAGCTTATGGCTCTCAGGAACACCAGCTCTGCTCCTCAAAGGGCCCAGAGAGCTTCAATATGCTGCACTGAAGAGACTAAACACGCTAAATCTCTCAGTGTTTCAGCGCAGCTGCGCTCTCACACATGCAGACGCCCCGACATTTGGCTTTCAAATATGCGGCGATGGTCCTTCTGCTCTTCTGACTCCGTCAGGGTTGTTCGGGTTAACTAAAACTAACACCGTAAACACATGCGTGTCACTGAACTTAAATAAACATGAACTGAAATTAAATAGAAAATAACTTGTTTACTTCATTTAGTTTAACTTGATGTACTATGATAACTGAAACTGAAGTAAAAGTTAATAAAACTATATAGACTTTAAAAAAAATAGGTAAGAAAAGTCAAAATTGAAAAAAGTTAAAATTAAAATGAAAACATTTTCAAAAAAAGTAAAAAAAAAAAAAAGTGTAAAAAAATGTTGAAAACAAAATTGCGAAAACATTCAAATTAAAACAAAATATTAAAACAATTCAAAATGTTATCAAAAACATGATAACTTGATGTACTAAGATAACTGTAAAACTGAAGTAAAAATTAATAAAACTATATAGAGATTTTTAAAAAAATAGGTAAAAAAGACAAAATTGTGAAAACCTTAAAATTAAAACAAATATTTAAAAAAAATTTAAAAATGTTATCAAAAACAACATTTGTCATTTTCATTTATTTTAACTTGATGTACAGAAATAAACCTGAAATAAGTTAATAAAACTATATAGACTTTAAAAAAATAGGTAAAAAAGACAGAACTGTGAAAACGTTAAAATGAAAATGAAAACAATATTTAAAAAAATTCAAAATGTTATCAAAAACAACATTTTCATTTAGTTTAACTTGATGTACAGAAATAACTAAAACTGAGAAAAATTAATAAAAACTAGACAAAAAATGACAAACTAAATTACTAAAACTTTAAAATAAAAAACTAGTGTGTGTGTGTGTGTGTGTGTGTGTGTGAGGTGGTCTCAATGTCCATAAATCCTATTAAACTGATTTTTCTCAGCAGTGAGAGATAAAGCGGGATTATCATGGGCTGTGACCTCTGACCCCTCCATCTTTCTCTCTTTAAGGGCTTTTTTCTTCAATCTTCTCAACTCAGACTCGGTTTAAGTGGATTAAAACTTAAAGAACCCATTTCTGTTCACATTCACACTGCTTCTGATCCACTTCAGATCTCATTCACACTCTTCACTTCAGTGATGGTGAATATTAATAGCTGAATGTTGTTGTAGTTATATCGAAATAAAATTAATATCACAATACGGCGTAGTGTTATTGTTAAATAGTGCAGACTGCAATGTAATTAAATAAATATAAACACACAGCGCACACATACATTTGCTGGCAACCTGTCAAAATAAAAGCGTGTTGGTTTAACATTTGAAAATGTTATATTATAAAATAAAACATTAAAAAAAAAACTTGATTTTTTTATATTGTAAAATTGTAACTGTTGAACTATAAAATATTATATTCACATTAGTAGTTAGTAGTATTATAGTAGTAGTATTTTTATTTTGCGCTCATTCTAGAATGATGACTTCTTTCATTACGGCTGTGTAAAAATATCAATTCCTCGATTTTAATTGATTCTCATTTATATGAACTGATTATAATGACTTCTGTCTGCTTTGGTCGTGTGTGTGTGTGTGTGTGTGTGTGTGAGTGTGTGTGTGCGTGCGTGTGTGTGTGTGTGTGTGTGTGAGTGTGTGCAAGCGTGTGCATGCATGTGTGTTTGCACGCGTGAGTGTGTTTGCGTGTGTGTGTGAGTGTGAATGGACTGCGAGAGTGTTTGTTTTGGAGAGTGTGTCAAGCTCGTTACTGTAATTAAACTGAGAGCCTCTAGAGCACAGCCTAATTAACCCGTCCTCAGCCAATCACATGCTCCATTACCTCTCATCCAATCAGCTGCCAGATGGGAGGAGCCAGAGAGCCAGTCATATTTGAATTGATGATGAGTGATGAAATGATGACAGACTTCCTGTGTCCTCACGAATGCTTAAAAACATACTTTTGAAATTCAAAAAATGCTAAAAGTTTTATATGTTTAGAGTAAGAGGATAGAAATGTGTGTGTGTGTGTGTGTGTGTGTGTGTGTGTGTGTGTGTGTGTGTGTGATCTGCTGGATCTTCCTCAAGTTCTCTCTTCATTCTGTCAGTCTCACTCTGTAATTAGCGATGAGTTGATTAGAGGTGTGTGTGTGTGTGTGTGTGTGTGCGTGTGTGTGCGTGCGTGTGTGTGTGTGGTGTGTGTGTGTGTGTGTGTGTGTGTGTGTCCAGTGTGAGCTGTAATTTTGCTGTTCCGCTCCACGGACACTCAGGAATGAGCAGGAATTCTGCCAGCCCTCCTGTGTGTGTGTGTGTGTGTATGTGTGTGTGTGTGTGTGTGTGTGTGCGTGTGTGTGTGTGTGTGTGTAATAAATGAAAATGTCACTCGATCACTTTTTTGGCTCTGAACTGCCTCCTGGGTATCATTGTGTTTTCACTGGAAACAATAGAAGAGAGAGACGGACAGACAGACAGAATGCTGGGACATTTCCCGCTCCTCCCGTGTTCTTCCTATTCTTTGTGTAAAGCGGCTGCCGTCGTTAAACTCGCTGCCGTTTGACGTGTCGTTTTTAATCATGACAGATGAAATGGAAAGAGGTTCAGATGTTGAACTGGGCGTCGATCGCTGGCGCTCTGTTTGCACAGCATTAGCCTCCTCGAGCAGACGCCTGTGAGCTCGTCATACACACATTAAATACGCCTGAAATCACATTTACCGTAACTATGAGTTTCCGGCTTGTAATTACAAGTTGGAAACAAGCTGGATTTAATTTAATGTCAAAGCAGCTGAAGCAGCTGAAGGCAGTGAGTTCTGATCATGATCATGTGTGCGTTTAGTCATCAGCAGTGAAACATCACACAAGTTTGATCACACAAATGAATAATTTCTCATCAGATGATGTTCTTCTGTCTCTCTCAGAGGTGCTGATGAACACAAAACTACAAACATCTGATCTGAGATGGACCATCTACCCCAACAGTGACCCTGAGGTGACACACACACACACACACACACACACACAATATTCCAGGTTAAAGTATAAGCTGATTTTAACGCTGAATGTGTGTCGTCCTAGTCCCAGTGGGATGAGGTGACCGGATTGGATGAAGAGGGGAACAGTGTCCGCACCTTTCAGATTTGTCCGATGGACAGTCCCGTGAGCCACTGGCTGCGGACGAGGTTTATTCCGCGGCGCAGCGCGTCTCAGGTGTACGTGGAGATCCGCTTCACCGTGATGGAATGTTCTGCCATGCCGTCCAGCTACCGCACCTGCAAAGAGACCTTTAACCTTTACTACTACCAGAGCGACGAGGACACGGCCACGAGCACACACCCCGCCTGGATGGAGAACCCCTACAGCAAGGTACACACACACACACACACACACAAAGGGTTGTCAAAAGTACCAGTACTTCAGTACCAAGTTGGTACTGAAATTTTAAAAATGTGACGATACAAGCATTTCCCACTAGCATTTTGAGCGGATTCTGACTAACTTAAAGGGTTAGTTCATCCAAAAATGAAAATAACGTCATTATTACTCACCCTCATGTCGTTCCACACCCGTAAGACCTTCATTCATCTTCAGAACACAAATTAAGATATTTGTTGAAATCCGATGGCTCAGTGAGGCCTGCATAGCCAGCAATGACATTTCCTCTCTCAAGATCCATTAATGTACTAAAAACATATTTAAATCAGTTCATGTGAGTACAGTGGTTCAATATTAATATTAAAAGCCACGAGAATATTTTGGTGCGCCAAAAAAACAAAACAACGACTTTTCAACAATATCTAGTGATGGGTGATTTCAAAACACTGCTTCAGGAAGCTTTACGAATCGAATCAGTGATTCGGATCTCCTATCAAACGGCTAAACTGCTGAAATCACGTGACTTTGGTGCTCCGAACCGCTGATTCAATTCGTAAAGCTTCCTGAAGCAGTGTTTTGAAATCGGCCATCACTAAATAAGTCGTTATTTTGTTTTTTTGGCGCACCAAAAATATTCTCGTGGCTTTAATATTAATATTGAACCACTGTACTCACATGAACTGATTTAAATATGTTTTTAGTACATTAATGGATCTTGAGAGAGGAAATGTCATTGCTCAGGCCTCACTGAGCCATCGGATTTCATCAAAAATATCTTAATTTGTGTTCTGAAGATGAACGAAGGTTTTACGGGTGTGGAACGACATGAGGGAGAGTAATTAATGACGTTATTTTCATTTTTGGGTGAACTAACCCTTTAAACCTCTGATTGGCCATTAAGTTCACGCCCTCAACAGATACGTCTGTGATTGGCTACAGTGATCAACGCTTCAAAACCAACACGGGAGCGTTTGACAGCAGACGTCTATCATGGATCCATCTATTTACAACATGTTTTTGAAGTGTTGATCACTGTAGCCAATCACAGACGTATCTGTTGAGGGCGTGAACTCAATGGCCAATCAGAGGTGTTTCAGTTTGTCAGAATACACATCTAACAAAAATATGTTCTAAGAACACTTTGCTAACATTTCTATGAAAATGTTAGTTTTTTAAGTGTTTTAAAAACGTTTTTTCTTGGTTATATAAGCGTTAACTTTTGAATGTTCTCTGAAACAAGTAGTAACGTTTAAAAAACGCTAAACAAACGTTTCAGAAAAAACACTCCAAATAACGTGTAGAGAACATTATTAAAGACCAGATAACTTCACAACTTTGAGAGAACCTTGCCAGAACGTTCCCTGTTAGCTGGGATGAACCAGATTCTTTACTAACAATACTTTTATTTATAATTAAATTTTTACTGACTTTAACGTCGTTAATGAATGTGGTTGACGACAGTTTCGGTCACTCTTTCAGTCTCTTCTCACAGTTTTGGCTCGTAATGCATTCAATGATGGCATCTTTCAAATTTACATGAACTCTTTTCACACAAACATCATCAAAACTCTATCAACTTACAGGCCAATTTGCACGTTTACATACTTTAACATTATACAAAACTAAATGATAAACTAAATTGCTACATTTCTACAGTAACATTGAAATGCATGAGAATGCGTAATGTAAAATGTTTAAAAACACTGTGCTGCAGGTGGACACCGTGGCGGCCGACTTCCTGTTGCGCCGCGGCGGAGAGAGGAAGTCCAACGTGAAGACGGTGCGCGTGGGTCCGCTGTCGAAGAGAGGCTTCTATCTGGCCTTCCAGACTCAGGGCGCGTGTATGGCGCTGCTGTCCGTCAGGGTGTTCTTCAAGAAGTGTCCCGCCGTCACACGGGCCTTCTCCTCCTTCCCTGAGACACTCCCTCATTCGCTGGTGCAGCAGGCGGAGGGCGTGTGCGTGGAGAACTCCGCCCCCGTGGGCCAGAACGTGGCTCCGCCCACCATGTTCTGCGGGGAGGACGGCCAGTGGGTGGGGCCTCCGTCATCAACGTGCGCGTGTAAACCGGGATACGAGCCTGTGGACTCGGATCGCTGCAGGGGTGAGTGATGTAACGGCTACAGGAAATGACATCAGACATTCAGTTGGAGCTTGCGCTGTTTTAGGTGTTAATTGTGCGTCACATTTCTCGCCCTTGTCTCTCTGTTCCTGATGGGAAGAGCGTCAGTCTCTCTCTCTCTGTGAGCTCGATGTAAAGCAGCTGTGTTTATACTGAACTCTGTGAGAGAGAGAGTCGATGTTTCTAATAAAGCTTGATGAAGTGCTCTTTTAATGAGTAGGAATTGGTCTGTTGGGTGTGGCTGAGGATTATGGGTAATGTGATCTGTCTCTCTCTCCTGCGTTCCTCTTTCTTCAACTCTCTGGAGGAACATGTTCGTCTGCTGTTGTTTTACTTGAATGTAATTAGGCTGACTACAGATGGATGATAATCGCTCTGACCGTTATTTCCTCATCTTCATTCATCTTTAAAGGGGTGGTTGATTATGATTTGACTGTTTTAACTTTAGTTAGTGTGTAATGTTGATGTTTGATCATAAACAACATCTGCAAAGTTACGACACTCAAAGTTCAATGCAAAGGAGATATTTTCTTTTATAGATGGCTGGTCGGGACTACAACGAGCTTCTTCCCGAGTTTGTGACATCACAAACCCTAAAATTTACATAAACTCCGCCCCCTTGAACACACAACAAAGGGGGCGGGGCCATGTTGGGCTGCTTTAGAGAAGAGGAAGAGTTGTTGTAGTAGAGTGTTGTTGTCATGCCGTCATTTTACGCCGGACTGCTTCACAAACGAGGGTCAATTCAACACAAAAGATGAACATGACGGCACATGCTAGTGGATGAGTTGAATCAACTCCACAGCAACTACATCAATTTATCCACTAACCATTCAGAAACGTCTAAAAGTTGTAACTTCTTCCTGAGTCTCTCCATCAGTGTCGACTCCGGTTTGAACAATGTAAGGCTGAACACTTTCATCATTTTGGCTGCGTGAGATTCTCCAGCTTTGTTGTTGTTGAGCTGTTAAAGCTCCGCCCTCTTCTGGAAAGTGGAGCTCATTTGCATTTAAAGGGACACACACAAAAACGGTGTGTTTTTGCTCACACCCAAATAGGGGCAAATTTGACAAGCTATAATAAATGATCTGTGGGGGATTTTGAGCTGAAACTTCACACACACATTCTGGAGACACCAGAGACTGATATTACATCTTGTGAAAGGAGCGTTATAGATGCACTTTAAAGAGAGATGATATTATACCCTTTTTCAAAGTCTTGATGTTGTTTTTGTGCTCTACTAGATTGAATGTTGATTATTCTCCTCATATTCTCCATTGTTGCAGCTCCTCTCTTCCCAGTCTGTCAGTAACGCTCTGTTTACTTCCTGTCTCTATGAAGCCCCTCCTTCTGAAAAGCACAGTGTGCTCTGATTGGTCGGCTGCAGCAGTGTGTGTTGTGATTGGTGTTTGGGAAATGTCCCGCCCCTTACCATAACCGCCAGTTTCAACACACTAGGCCCCGCCCCTTTATTCTGTGTATTAATTATTTAAATGAGGAATATTGTGAAGAAAACTCAAGATGGAGGTGTTTCAAACATCAACATCACACTAAAGAAAGATGAAGATGTGGAAAAGCAGAATTGGAGCCCTTTAACACATTGTTTGTTTATGAATCATTTATGACTGAGCTTTTGTCACATTTAACTCTTGAACTTTAACTACACACACACACACACACACAACAAACACACACACAGTCTTCAGCAGGTGGCTGAATTTGTTTGTACTAATTACGCTTTGTATCTGCCTTCTCTTTGTGTGTGTGGTGTGTGTGTGTGTCACACGCCCCGTCTGACTCTATTATTTCAGTACAACAGGCGGGTCATTGAGGGCCTGAGACCAGATTGAGTGTTTAACCAACACCAGCCCCCACAACCACACACATGCTTGTGCACACACACACACACTCAAAAACACACATGCTTGTGCACACACACACACACACACACAGTGTGAGTTTCTTATGGTTTTAGTTTTTATTAACTATAATAACCCTGATCCATTGATTGTTCATTGTGTGTGTGTCCTCTCATGTCTGTCGTGTGTGTTCATTCGTAGCGTGTGGATCAGGCCAGTATAAAGCATCCGTTGGCGGGAGTTTGTGTCGAGTGTGTCCAGACAACAGTAACGCCCACTCAGCTGGATCCAGTGAGTGTGTGTGTCGTTTGGGATTCTACCGCGCCACCAGTGACTTCCCTGATTCAGCCTGCACCAGTGAGACACACACACACACTCACACAGTGTCAGCCACTCTCATGTACGCATGTATGTGACCTCTGACCTCTTCCTCCAGAACCGCCGTCGGCACCGCGCGGCATCATCTATCAGATCAACGACACTGTGGTCACTCTGGAGTGGTCGGAGCCTCTGGACCGCGGCGGGCGCTCCGATCTCAGCTACAGCGTGGAGTGCGCGCGCTGCCGAGGCTCCGCGTGCGTCTCGTGCTCAGACAGCGTCACCTACAGGCCGGGGCAGGCGGGCTTGACCGCGAGGCGCGTCATCATCCGCGGGCTCCTCCAACACACTACCTACACCTTCACGGTCCTGTCCCAGAACGGAGTGAGCGCTGTCAGTCACACAAGCCCCGCCTCCAGCACTGTCAACATCACCACCAGCAGAGACGGTCAGTGCTGTAGATCACTGAACACAGACACACACTATATAAGGAATGATGTCACAGACATTAACAATGTGAATGTGTGTGTAGTGGCCGTTCCAGTGTCCGGCGTCAGGAGGACCAAAGCGTCCGAGAGCAGCGTCTCTCTCAGCTGGACGGTTCCTGCGCAGACGCATCACAACATTCAGGAGTATCAGCTGCGCTACAGTCTGAAGGTGAGACGCGTGTTCCACCTCTACCTCACCGTACGTCATGAGTTACTGTTTTACTTATCGCTATAGTACTGTCATTATCATTATAGTTAGTTATATATTAGTTATGTTATAGTACTGTCATAGTTATAATAGTACTCTATAGTTAGTGTCATACTTATACTCTATCTAGTTATATATAGTTATATTATGTTATCGTTAGTTATCACTATACGTTTGTTATAGATAGGTTAGTTATGTTATTATCGCTATAGTTACTGTTATATTATAGTTAACATTATCATTATAGTTAGTTATCACTATACTTATCGTTATTGTTATAGATACTGTCATAGTTATCTTACTTATCGCTATAGTTACTGGTATATTATAGTTAACATTATCGTTATAGTTATCGTTAGTTATCACTATACTTATCGTTATTGTTATAGATACTGTCATAGTTATGTTACTTATCGCTATAGTTACTGTTATTATCGTTATAGTTATCGTTAGTTTCACTATACTTCGTTATTGTTATAGATACTGTCATGTTATGTTACTCGCTATAGTTAGTTATCGTTAAATCGTATAGTTATCGTTAGTCACTATACTTATCGTTATTGTTATAGATACTGTCATAGTATGTACTTATCGCTATAGTTACTGTTATATTATAGTTAACATTATCGTTATAGTTATCGTTAGTTATCACTATACTTATCGTTATTGTTATAGATACTGTCATAGTTATGTTACTTATCGCTATAGTTACTGTTATATTATAGTTAACATTATCGTTATAGTTATCGTTAGTTATCACTATACTTATCGTTATTTTATAGATACTGTCATAGTATGTTACTTATCGCTATAGTTACTGTTATATTATAGTTAACATTACGTTATAGTTATCGTAGTTATCACTAGTTATTGTTATAGATACTGTCATAGTTATGTTACTTATCGCTATAGTTACTGTTATATCATAGTTAACATTATCGTTATAGTTATCGTTAGTTATCACTATACTTATCGTTATTGTTATAGATACTGTCATAGTTATCTTTACTTATCGCTATAGTTACTGTATAATTATAGTTAACATTATCGTTATAGTTATCGTTAGTTATCACTACTTATCGTATTGTTATAGATACTGTCATAGTTGTACTTATCGTTATAGTGTTATCGTTATAGTTATCGTTAGTTATCACTATACTTATCGTTATTGTTATAGATACTGTCATAGTTATGTTACTTATCGCTATAGTTACTGTTATATCATAGTTAACATTATCGTTATAGTTATCGTTAGTTATCACTATACTTATGTTATATAGATACTGTCTAGTATGTATATAGTTACTGTTTATTACATTATCGTATATCGTTAGTTAGTTATTGTTACTGTCACATACTTATCACGTAGCAGTCATATGTTACTCGCTTATAGTTATTATCGTTATATCGTAGTGATCGTATAGTACTGTCACTATATAGTTACTGTTATTATAGTTAACATTATCGTTAGTTATGTTAGTTATCACTAGTTTAATAGATACTGTATAGTTATGTTACTTATCGCTATAGTTACTGTATATATAGTAACATTATCGTTAGTTATCGTTAGTACTATACTTAGATAGATACTGTCATAGTTATCTTTACTTATCGCTATAGTTATGTTATATATAGTTAACATTATCGTTATAGTTATCGTTAGTTATCACTATACTTATCGTTATTGTTATAGATACTGTCTAGTATCTTTAATAGTTATGTTATATAGTTAACATTATCGTAGTTATCGTTAGTATCACTATACTTATCGTTATTGCTGTCATAGTTATGTTACATCGCTATAGTTATTGTTATATCTAGTATAGGTTATCAGTTATGTTATAGATACTGTCATATTATCTTACTTATCGCTATAGTATTTATATTATAGTTAACATTATCATTTATAGTTATCGTCAGGTTATTGTTATAGATACTGTCATAGTTATCTTTACTTATCGCTATAGTTACTGTTATATATAGTTAACATTATCGTTATAGTTATCGTTAGTTATCACTATACTTATCGTTATTGTTATAGATACTGTCATAGTTACACTGTATATTATAGGTTATCAGTCATGTATCAGTATAGTTACGTTATAGTTATCGTTATGACTATTGTTATAGGTATCATTATAAATATAGTTATCGTTATCAGTAGCTATTGTTACGGATATATATACAGTGCTGTGTGTGTGTTCCACCTGTACCTGACCTTTGACCTTTGACCTGTGCTGTAGGGTCAGGAGGATGGATGGCAGTACATCAGCAGTAAAAGTAACTCGGTGGTTCTGAACGATCTGGCTCGTGCGTCACAGTACCTGGTGCAGGTCCGAGCGAGAACCGCGGCGGGATACGGTCACTTCAGCACCGCCGCCACGATCAGCACACTTCCTGACGGTACACACACACTCACACACACACACACACACACACACACACACACACACACACATCAGCAGCTAACAGTGTGTCTCTCTCAGAGGAAGAATCTCCGTCGCGGATGATGCTCACCGGTGTGCTGGTTGCTATAGGACTGCTCGTTCTCATTGCCGTGGTGATTGTTGCCGTGTTCTGCTTCAGGTGAGATATAGTGATTGGAGCTTGAATGAGGAGGCGGGGTTTTCACAACTATCATGTGTATATCCAACATAAACACACACACACACACACACCCTCAGACACACACTCACATAAATAAACCTGGCGATGATCTTGATCATGATGTGTGAGTGAGTGTGTGAGTGAGTGTGTGAGTGTGTGAGTGAGAGTGTGAGTGTGAGTGTGAGTGAGTGTGAAGGGAACAGGATGTGTCCACCCAGTGCTGTCTCCATACAGACTCTTACTGGAACAATGAATCTGACCCCAGGAGTGCACACACACACACATGTACATGAGAACATATCATCTATTAAAACATGTCGCTGCACTTTATTAGTGAATGACTTTCAGCTCCAAACAGGCAGATTTGGACAGACAGATGACATCACAGCTGCTGAACAACACAAACACTATCAAACTACACGCACACGCACACACACACACACACACTCATAAAGAGACGAACAGCTGCAGGGTCTCTCACACAACAGACAGAAACTCATAAGAGTCATGCGAGAGGAATTCTATCAAACACACACACACACACTCACACACACACACACACACTCACACACACACACACCTCTGGTAATCTTATCACATATAAACGCAGAACAAGAAGATCACGCTGGTCTCACAGTGGAATCCGTCTCTCTAAACACGTGTGTGTGTGTGTGTGTGTGTGTTCCTCAGGCGCTCCAACCGGACCAGGGATCCAGACCCGGATAAGAGCGGCCAGTTCCTGATGGGTCAGGGTGAGTTTGGCCGGATTAAGACTCTCTGACGCCACTAATCTAACAAAATAAAATGTGCTTTACATTAACTGTGTTATTATTATTTTTACTAAGCCCAAAGATTTTAGTTAATATTAATAAACTCAGCTGATAACATGCGGTCACACCCGTGTTCCATCGTGCAGGAGAAAACTCACTGTTTACAGCGTGACCGACTGTCATAAATATATAATATCTGATCACATTCTAATATTAGTGAGTGACATCATGCAGATCCAAACCGTTAACCACTTCAGACCAGCGCTATTATCGTTAACTAAAACGATAACCATAAAAAACCCATTACTGGAAATAAAATGAACATTAACTGAAATTAAATAACAAAAAACTTTTAAAAAAAGTTAGAAAACACAAACTTAATATGAACTACATAAACATTAAAAAAAAAACTAATAAAATGACAAAAACACAAAAAATTATTCAAACTTTATCTAAAACTAAAATTAAAACAGAAAAAACATTTTTTATATAGTTTTAGTTTAAATAACATTTATATAAAAATAAAATTCATTCATATTATTAATCTTCAAATGTTTTACTTTTACATCATTTTGTGACGTTTTGAACTGATAATAAAGTCAAAAAAACTCGTTAAAGTTTTAGTAATTTTATGTATTTTTCAGTTTTTCTATATATATCTGTATAGTTTTTCAGTTTTAGTTTTGAATTAGTTTTTATTTTTATATTTTCTGTTTTCATTGTATTTTTAGTTAAAGTTTTAGTAATTCTGTGTACTATCTTAATTTTTTTAATATTGTACCTTATTTCAGTTAACATTTATTTAATTAGCAAACGTGTATTTTTATGGATTTAGTTTAATAACCCTGTCGTGTGTATGTGTGTGTGTGTGTGTGTGTTTCTCACAGGGATCAAAGTCTACATCGATCCGTTCACGTACGAGGATCCGAACGAGGCCGTGAGGGAGTTCGCCAAAGAGATCGACGTGTCGTTTGTCAAAATCGAGGAAGTTATCGGCGCCGGTGAGAACCGTGTGTGTGTGATTGTTGTGCGCAGGTGTGGCGCGAGGCTCGTGTTTCCAGCCTGAACAGCAGTGACACAGAACACACACCTGATGAAAGCGCAGCTCATGTTTCGTCTTTGTGTGCGCGTGAATCTGATATTCTTCATATGCCATGTGCGTGCAGGTGAGTTCGGCGAGGTGTGTCGCGGCCGGCTCAGGGTTCCCGGGAAGAAAGAGAACTATGTGGCCATCAAGACGCTGAAGGGCGGCTACACGGATAAGCAGAGGCGGGACTTCCTGTCTGAGGCGTCAATCATGGGTCAGTTCCAGCATCCTAACATCATTCACCTGGAGGGAGTGATCACAGCTTCCTGTCCCGTGATGATTCTGACCGAGTACATGGAGAACGGCGCGCTGGACTCCTTCCTGCGGGTCAGTACCTGTCTGCGTGTCTGAAGTGGTCAGGTGTGTCTCTCTGTCTCACGTCTCTCTCTCTGTCTGCAGCTGAATGACGGTCAGTTCACGCCCATCCAGCTGGTGGGGATGTTGCGTGGGATTGCGTCCGGTATGAAGTACCTGTCGGAGATGAGTTATGTTCACCGTGACCTGGCGGCGCGGAACATCCTGGTCAACAGTAACCTGGTGTGTAAGGTGTCCGACTTCGGCCTGTCCCGGTTCCTGACGGAGAACTCGTCCGACCCCACGTACACCAGCTCACTGGTGAGAATCTGCTGAAACACACACAAACTCTGCAAAACACGCTTCAGCCTGATTAACTGGTTTTGTGGCCATAATTTCCAGAATTTTACTGAAAATTTACTTTTTTTATAATTAGGATATCACTTTTTATTTTTTGGTGATAAAAATGACTGATTTGTGGTGGTCATTTCCTGAATTTTGTGGAGAATTGATGTTTATTTTATAATTAGGATGTTTCTATTTTTTGTATTTTTTATTTTTTTTTTTTTTATCAAACTCACTGATTTATCGGCCGCAATTTCCAGAATTTTTTATTGTAAGGATTGTAAGGTACAATACTCCACACTGCGGAAGAGTATTAGGGCCAAGCAATAATATAAAAATAAAACCATCTCGAGATTAAAGCCATTAGAATGCCAGATTAAACGTGTTAAATTTCAAGAAAAAAGTCTAAATAAAATGTTGAGAATAAACTCATTACATTTTTGAGAGTAAAGTCGTTTTGTTATGCGAAAAAACTCATTAAATTTCGAGAAAAAAGTAGAAATGAAATGTCGAGAATAAACTCATTAAATTTTAAAAAATAAAGTCGTGTTTTGAGAAAAAACTCATTAAAATTTGAGAAAAAAAAGTCTAAATAAAATGTTGAAAATAAACTCATTAAATTGAGAATAAAGTCGTTGTGTTGCAAGAAAAAACTTTTTAAAATTCAAGAAAAAAGTAGAAATGAAATGTTGAGAATACTCATTAAATTTTGAGAATTAATTTGTTGTGAGAAAAAAGTTACATTTCAAGAAAAAAAGTCTCATGTTACGAGAAAAAACTCATTACATTTCGAGAAAAAAGTAGAAATGAAATGTCGAGAATAAAGTCATTAAATTTTAAGAATAAAGTTGTTACAAGAAAAAATTCATCAAAATTCGAGAAAAAAGTAGAAATAAAATGTCGAGAATAAACTCAATTTTTAGAATAAAAGTCATTGCATTCCGAGAAAAAGTAGAAATGCAATGTCGACAAAAAACATTAAATTTGAGAATAAAGTTGTTACGAGAAAAAAATTTATTCGAGAAAAAAGTAGAAATGAAATGTCGAGATAAACTCATTAAATTTTGAGAATGAAGTCGTGATTCAAGAAAAAATTGTTAAAATTTAAAAAAGAGTCAATAAAATGAGAATAAACGTATTAAATTTTGAGAATAAAGTCATTGCGTTTTGAGAAAAAAGTAGAAATGAAATGTCGAGAATAAACTCATTCGATCAGTGTCATGTTCATTGACATGACAGAGTTAGATCACGCGGATTAATGAATTAACTGTGTTTTACGATTATTTTACGACTAAATATTAAATGATCAGGATCTGAAAAAAGCGCAAAGTGTTTGATTTGGCGTTTTGTTTGGTGAGGAACTGTGATGATGGTTTAGTGTCGCTCTCTGCGTCCGTCAGGGCGGGAAGATTCCCATCCGCTGGACGGCTCCTGAAGCCATCGCCTTCCGCAAGTTCACGTCCGCGTCAGACGTCTGGAGCTACGGCATCGTCATGTGGGAGGTGATGTCCTTCGGAGAGAGACCGTATTGGGATATGAGCAACCAGGACGTGAGTCCCTCACCGTACATTCACACATGTGTCCACATACATTCGTTTTCATCTGCTTTTTGACGTTTGTGATGTCACGTGACACATCTTTAAAGATATTGATGTTGTAATCTATAATTATTCAATGGATTTTTTAGATATTATTTTCCATTAAAACTGACTGATTTAGTGGCAGTGATTTCCAGAATTTTTTGGGAAAATTTGCGATGTTTTTTTATAATTAGGATACCAGTTTTTGGGTTTTTTTGCAATCAAAATGACTTATTTTGAGGATATAATTTCCAGAATTTTGCAGAAAATTATTGATGTTTATTTTGTAATTAGGATACCAGTTTTTGTGACACTTTCAGATCAAAATGACTTTTTTCTTTTTTTTTTGGTGGTAATTTCCAGAAATTTTGTGGAAAATTAAGTGTTTTTTATTAATTACTAATTTCTTTTTTGCAATCTAAATGACTTCTTTTGATGCAGTAATTTCCAGAATTTTGAAGAAAATTTTTGATCTTAATTTTTACATTTTTTTTTTTATGCTCAAAATGGTGGTAATTTCCGGACATTTTGCAGAAAATTTACATTTTTTTATAATTAGGATACCACCTTTTGTTTTTTTTGCAATCAAAATGACTTATTTTGAGGATATAATTTCCTCAAATATAAAATTATTGATTGTTTATTTTGTAATTAGGATAACAGTTTTTGTGACATTTTCAGATCAATTTTTTTTTTTTTTTTTTGGGTGGTAATTTCCAGAAATTTTGTGGAAAATTAACTGTTTTTTATTAATTACTAATTTCTTTTTTCTTTTTTGCAATCTAAATGACTTATTTTGAGGATGTAATTTCTAGATTTTTGCAGAAAATTTGCAATATTTTCTTTTATAAGTAGGATACCACTTTTTTTATTTTTATTTTATTTTTTTGCAATCAAAATGACTTCTTTTGATGCGGCAATTTCCAGAATTTTGAAGAAAATTTTTGATGTTTATTTTTTAAAAAATTTTATGCTCAAAATGACTGATTTCTAGGTGGTAATTTCCAGAAATTTCGCGGAAAATTTACTTTTTTTTTATAATTAGGATACCACTTTTTTTGTGATTTTTGCAATCAACATGACTGATTTTGAACCGATAATTTGAAGAATTTTGCAGAAAATTTGCACTATTTATTTTATAACTACAACAACTGTTTTGTGATAATAATTAATATAAAAAACAATTGAAATAGTTTCAGAAGGAGCTGTTTTTCGCCTTTCTTTAAACACATTTAAGTCTAATATGAATGGAGCAGTGATGTGTGAGTGTTGGTGAATAAAGCCGTTTTCAGCTGATTAATTAAAAGTCTGACATTCATGATCATTGTGAGATTTGTGTGGGTTTGTTCTGTCTGGACATTATTAAATGATGAATCTGTTTGATGATCAGGTGATCAACGCCATCGAGCAGGACTACCGCCTGCCTCCTCCCCCAGAATGCCCTGCGTCTCTGCACCAGCTCATGCTGGACTGCTGGCAGAAGGAGCGATCGTCCCGTCCGCGTTTCTGCGCCATCGTCTCCGCTCTGGACAGACTGATCCGAAACCCGGCCTCGCTCAAGATCACCGGACGCATCCCGGACGGGTCAGTACATCCACACAAACACGCGTGTGCATGAGTGTGTGTGACAGGAAGTGTTTGGGTGGGAAGCTGAAATGGAAGTTAATCACCTTCACTGCTGCATCCTGCACTTTCCATTCTGATCCATCCGCACACACAAACATGTTCCTGGAATTCAAGTGCAGAACATGTGACCTGTAATTTATTCCTGTGATCAGTGTCACATGATCCTTCATTCTAACACACGCTCTGGTGTGTCTCTCAGGCCGTCTCACCCTCTGCTGGACCAGCGTCCTCCTCCTCCTCTGTCTCACTGCAGCTCGGTGGGCGACTGGCTCCGGGCCATCAAGATGGAGCGATACGAGGACGGCTTCTTGCAGGCCGGATTCACGTCCATCGAGCTCATCTCTCACATCTGCACCGAGTGAGTCACACACACACACACACACACACACAGCAAAATTACTTTACAGTGACTGTCAAACAGTAAAACATAAACTGATATTAAACATGTGACGTGTTGTTGTTTGTTCAGGGATCTCCTGCGGATCGGCGTGACTTTAGCGGGACACCAGAAGAAGATTCTGTCCAGCGTCCAAACGCTCCGAATCCACAGCGGATCCCTGCGATACTGACGCTTCCCAGCATCCCCTGCTTCTGCCTCTAGCTCTTATGGATCAGTCCGTCCACGACCGGTCGACCAATCACTGTGGAGCGTCACAGAACCAGCCAATCAGAGGGAGTTTTTATTCTCGTCGTTTGATTCGGACTGATGGATTCCTCTCAGGACACGAAGAGAGACAGACGAGCGTTACGTCACAGACTTCTGCAGGAAACACGGGACATTGGAATATGACGTGTTCCTGTTGCCGTGCATTATGGGAGTTTAATCGGATCTTCACATTGAAGGTTCATTATAATTATTTTTATTATTATAATGTGAGATAATTTTGTAATTATTTTGTACGTATCAGAACTGCACAAATAATGAACGAATGTTTGTTTAGCCAAAGTACTGTGGGAGCTGTCAATCAAACCAAGTGTAATCCGTGTGACCAATCACATTAAAGATTCACGCTGGCCCCTCCCACCCAGAGCCGCTCGAGTGTGTTTTGTTGGTTTTATTGACATTCAGCATTATTGCAGTCTCACTCGTGTGTGTGTGTGTGTGTGTGTGTGTGTGTGTGAGTGAGGCGTCAGTCCGTCTCTGTTCACACTTTGAAATTCTTCATCATTTGATAAGACACAAACACATGAGTTCATGTAATTCAGGATAATCAGCTTTTAAAAGGTGTGTGTGTGTGTGTGTGTGTGTGTGGTACAGATCTGATAAGTGTTGTGTGTGTCTTCTAGAGAACCGAATCAGATGTTCAGGACTTTATAAAGTCCTGAAGTGACCGAACTTTGACGAACATCTGGCATTGAAATAAAGGGGCGGGGTTTAAGTGCATTAAAAGATTGGAGAGGTTGTTCCACTGGAAGATAATTTGATTAAACAATACAAGGTCAGAACATTGTTAGAAAATGAAACGATGCAAGGATGAATTGTTCACGATAAGATCAATAACATCCATTTAGAAAATAAGTGGTGATTTTTTTTTTTTTTTTTTAAAAATTTTTTATTTCAACGTCAATTTGACCCACATTCAATTTTTAAACTGCTTGAAACGCTAGTTAAACTACAAACCCGATTCCAAAAAAGTTGGGACACTGTACAAATTGTGAATAAAAACAGAATGCAATGATGTGGAAGTTTCAAATGTCAATATTTTATTCAGAATACAACATAGATGACATATCAAATGTTTAAACTGAGAAAATGTATCATTTTAAGGGAAAAAAATAAGTTGATTTTAAATTTCATGGCATCAACACATCTCAAAAAAGTTGGGACAAGGCCATGTTTACCACTGTGTGGCATCCCCTCTTCTTTTTATAACAGTCTGCAAACGTCTGGGGACTGAGGAGACAAGTTGCTCAAGTTTAGGAATAGGAATGTTGTCCCATTCTTGTCTAATACAGGCTTCTAGTTGCTCAACTGTCTTAGGTCTTCTTTGTCGCATCTTCCTCTTTATGATGCGCCAAATGTTTTCTATGGGTGAATGATCTGGACTGCAGGCTGGCCATTTCAGTACCCGGATCCTTCTTCTACGCAGCCATGATGTTGTAATTGATGCAGTATGTGGTCTGGCATTGTCATGTTGGAAAATGAAAGGTCTTCCCTGAAAGAGACGACGTCTGGATGGGAGCATATGTTGTTCTAGAACTTGGATATACCTTTCAGCATTGATGGTGCCTTTCCAGATGTGTAAGCTGCCCATGCCACACGCACTCATGCAACCCCATACCATCAGAGATGCAGGCTTCTGAACTGAGCGCTGATAACAACTTGGGTTGTCCTTGTCCTCTTTAGTCCGGATGACATGGCGTCCCAGTTTTCCAAAAAGAACTTCAAATTTTGATTTGTCTGACCACAGAACAGTTTTCCACTTTGCCACAGTCCATTTTAAAGAGCCTTGGCCCAGAGAAAACGCCTGCGCTTCTGGATCATGTTTAGATATGGCTTCTTTTTTGACCTATAGAGTTTTAGCCGGCAACGGTGAATGGCACGGTGGATTGTGTTCACTGACAGTGTTTTCTGGAAGTATTCCTGAGCCCATGTTGTGATTTCCATTACAGTAGCATTCCTGTATGTGATGCAGTGCCGTCTAAGGGCCCGAAGATCACTGTAGATAACTTCAAACTCTTTGCAATTTTTCTCTGAGAAACTCCTTTCTGATATTACTCCACTATTTTTCGCTGCAGCATTGGGGGAATTGGTGATCCTCTGCCCATCTTGACTTCTGAGAGACACTGCCACTCTGAGAGGCTCTTTTTATACCCAATCATGTTGCCAATTGACCTAATAAGTTGCAAATTGGTCCTCCAGCTGTTCCTTATATGTACATTTAACTTTTCCGGCCTCTTATTGCTACCTGTCCCAACTTTTTTGGAATGTGTAGCTCTCATGAAATCCAAAATGAGCCAATATTTGGCACGACATTTCAAAATGTCTCACTTTCAACATTTGATATGTTATCTATATTCTATTGTGAATAAAATACAAGTTTATGAGATTTGTAAATTATTGCATTCCTTTTTTATTCACAATTTGTACAGTGTCCCAACTTTATTGGAATCGGGTTTGAATTTATTTCTTGAAATTGTTTGACTGTTTCTCATTTAGGGTCATGAATGTGCATGCAAATTTTTGATAGAATTATTCATAGATAGAATAGTAAGTGTTAGGGCCCTATCTTAATGAATGTGCACTTAGGGCGTGTCCGAATCCACTTTTGCTAGTTTAACGATGGGAAAAATGGTTGGCGCACCTGGTGCATGGTCTAAAAGGGTTGTCTTTAGTCTCTTAATGAGTATTGGGTGTGTTTTGGGCGTAACGTCAAATAAACCAATCACAGTGTCCTCTCCCATTCCTGTTAAAAGTTGCGCTCGTGCCATGGCGGATTCGCTATTTACATGGAGGAATTTTCAAGCGGAACGCTTCTCTAGCGAGAAGACAGATCTGCTAATCAGAGTGTACGTGTGTTGTGCACCCGCATATAGAAGCATATTACTAACACGCTCTTTAAATAACAATAAAAATACTGCGCCATTGACTTTAGAGCAGGTTTCAGTTGGTCAATGGCGCATTCGTTTTCAGTTTCTCAAAACAGCAATGCACCTGAACACACCTCGTTTTCAGACCAGCACACCCATGGGCGAACAGATGGACGTGAGTGCATTTGTAATTTAAACAATGTGGTGTTTGATTTGCGCCTGGCACCGCATTGCGCCGGGTGTATGATAGGGCGCTCAGTATTAACTGGTCAAGTGTTGAGGAAAAAGACGCATCTTCAGCCGTTTCTTGAAAATGGCTAAAGACTCAGCAGCTCGGGTTGAGTTAGGCAGGTCCGGGTGTGCCTCATACATCCTGAAAAGTGAAGCTGCGGGCTCTTTGATCGCCCCCTGGTGGCTGGATGCAGTACAGGTCATAAACCCCGCCCTCTCCATTCAAACGAACAGGACTTGAGTCAAATCAAAAAAAATAAATTATGCTTCAAATAAAATTTTTCCGAAAGATGGTTTTGGTCATTTAAGGTAGTTGTTATCACGCTGATATATATTCAATTGTTCGTTTTTATGATAAGTTTGATTTTAGCTAGCAATTTGATGCTATAGAAACGGGGCGTGTCGTGATGATTGACAGTTGTGATTGACAGCTTCTCTGAGGACTGTCGGAGCTTCGAGGGGAGATTGAAGATATATAACTATTAATTTTCAATTTCTGTGTTATTTCACACCGACAAAATGAGCCGTTCAGCAGTAAACTGTACTAACTGCTCTACAGGATCAGACGGATCACGGTAATGTTAAATGTGGGCGTTATAAGCTAATTAATAAATGTTCTTAGTTAAGATGACACGCCTAACGTTAGCCATGACAGGAAAAAGCAGGTGTTCGTTATCTGGCAGTTACTAATTATTTTTATGGGTATAAAATAATAATTAGCAGGACAAAACTAATGATGGCCTACTCTAATTACATCAATCGATCTCCTGTAATGTTAGTTTAACTTGATTTAAAATGGCAGGACCGTTTCTGAAGATTTAGAGTTGTTTCTAGTGACATATTGAATTTGCTGTTTCAAAAATATTATTGCTCTAGAAACAGCCTATTATTTTAAAGGTAGAATTTTAAATTTGTGTATAATTTATTAAGATACATCAATGATGACACAATCGTCTGGGCGGAAGTTAGATACCGCGACTCCGCCTCCGGCTCCACTGACGAGTCCTTCTGCACATGCTCCAAACTGAGGTTTTTGCGTAACGTGTCAGCGCCCAACGGCGAATGTTTTACGTTCAGTTCATTACAGTGGAAGGAAGCGGCGTCGTGTCGTCCATCTTTTTTTTACAGTCTATGGGCGGGTCATTCACCAGCAGGAAACAATTTAGGTAAAGGTCCGTGAGAGTGATTTTGTGTCTCTTTGAATGACATAGGTTGGTGTCTCTGGAGGACACTCAGGTCTGAAGCAGTGCGTTTAGGTGTAAGGGGGGCAGAGCCAGTGGTTGTTCTGCAGGCAAACGTCAGTGCCTCGAATTTGATGCGAGTGGCAGCCAGTGCGAGTTTATAAAGTGTGCTCTCTTCGGCTCATAAAGACTCTCGCTGCAGCATTCTGGATCAGTTTCAGAGGATTGACTGTTCATGCTGGAAGACCTGCCAGGAGAGCATATGGATAGAGCAAGACCTTGGACGAGGAGTTGTGTGGAATGCTCCAGTAGGAAGGGCCTGATCCTCCTGATGTTGTCTAAGGAAAATCTGCAGGACCGGCAGTTCTAGCAATGTGATCTGTGAAGCTTAACTGATCATCAATCATGACTACAAGGTTCCTGGATGGAGTTTTAGTTGATGTTCCTAGCTGAATGTTGAAGATGTGATGAAGTGTTGGGCTGGCTCTCTGTCTTCACAAGGTTGAGTTGATGGTGGTGGCGGTCCTTCATCCAGCAAGAAATGTCTGGTGCGCTGAAACGGATCATCTGGCTGGAGTGAGAGGAAGAGTTGTGTGTCTTCAGCACAGCAGTGATGGGAAAAAAACATGTTTCTGAATGACAGATCTCAGTGATGACATGTAGATGGAGAAGAGAAGCGGTCCCAGCACCGAGCCCTGAGGCACTCCAGGAGATAGATGGTGTGACTTAGACACCTCGTGCCTCCTCAACACCTGAAGAACCTACCTGAGAGCACAGTTCCTGAGATGCTCTTCATCATGAGGGTTGACAGGAGGATCTGGTGGCAGCAGGCAGATCCAGCAAAATGTACTGATCTAAACATTTTTTATTTTACACAAAATAATTTGGTCTCTGAAAGTGCTAGAAAATCAAAAGCCGTAAGTTGTTCCAAAATTGAAGTTAAAATCACTAAAGATGCAAAAAGGTCTTAAAGTACCATTTCCATGGTAACACAATGTCCAATTCTAAAATGGGATGAATTTTGAGAGTTTAGGCTTTCGAATCATGATTACTAAAATATGTGATGTGGAAAAGGGTAAATAAAAAGCAGAACACTGACCGGTAAAGGATTAGTTCAGTTTGAAATGGAAATTAGCCCAAGCGTTACTCACCTTCAAGCCATCCTAGATGTATATGACTTTCTTCTTTCTGATGAACACAATCAGAGAAATATTAATAAATATCCTAAATATTTATAATGGCAGTGAACAGGATCAATCAGTATGAGCTGAAGAAAGTGCCTCCATCCACATCCATCCATCATAAACACACTCCACACGGCTCCGGCCTTCTGAACTAATCCTTTAACAGGCTATATTATTTCTCTCACACTATATCGTTTAGTCTCTGGCAAGCTATAATAGACATTTTCCTTTTTTTTACATCTAATGTTTTTCATAGACGAATTGCATGGAAACCAATGAGGGTCAATTTAACTCGCAACACAAACAAGCAGATTATCAACAATCATCAGCCATACGGATCTGAAACACTGCTGGTTCAGTTTCCAGTGAATGACAAGCATCATGTGACTCCGTGTCTGTCGATGCTTGATTGACAGCAGCGGACGGAAGCGGATCCAGTGACGTCAGTGTGAACTGAAGTCAGTTCTGTTCTGTAACCGGTGACAGATGGGAAACTGAGACTGAATGAACGTTTCTTGATTCTCAATAAGAGAGAAGAGGGATATAAATACACCAGAGCGAACATAAAACATCCCATCACGCTGCGAGATGCGGTTACAGTCCGTCTGTAGTGTTTATGTTCTCGGATTATTTTTTAATATCAGTCGGATGTTTCTGACTCGTGGGGTTTATATTACAGAGTGAGAAAGAAACAAAGGCGAGGTTTGATTATTGTACAGTGTTTGAATATATGAGGCATTTTAATGTGTGTTTGTGTGCTTTGGAGACTCACGTCCCGTTCTGTGATGATGATGAAGATGATGAAGATTTATTTGATCTGAGAAACAAATTCTCTTTTGTTATTTAAAGACACACATGAATATTGTGTGTGTGTGTGTGTGTGTGTGTTTCAGAATGTTCAGAGAAAGCAACTTTCACATAGCCAAGAATAACATTTTAAAACATTTAAAAAACTGGACATTTTGAAACTCGACGTTTATATAACTTAATGGAAACGTTAACAAAACGTTCTTTGTCAGCTGGACTGTTATCAGTGAAGTGACGCTTATTTGACAGAATGGTAAAAGGTTTTAAACTCACACAGCTTAAACATTACAATAGATAAGAGTCTCCAGAAGAAACTAACATTTACATCATGCTGTATAATCCACATACAGTCTGAGTGTGTGTGTGTGTGTGTGTGTGTGTGAATGTAAACGGATGAGCGTATGGAAAGGTCGGCGAGACAGACAGAGAGAGAGAGAGATGGACACATGGAGGTTTGCAGTGGTAATTGAAAACTGCTGCTGAAACCACAAAGTCGTGTTTGACAAGAAGAGAGACTGTTAGAACCGTGACTCTGTGTGTGTGTGTGTGTGTGTGTGTGTGTGTGTGTGGTGTGTGTGTGAGATTCCATTCTCCTCACTCCCCACTTGACCTCTGACCTTGACTGCCTGTGAACCCCTTCAGTTTCACACCCCTCAGTGTGTGTGTGTGTGTGTGTGTGTGTGTGTGTGTGTTCTGGAGCGTGTCAGAATCAATCCCACATAGTTCTCTTAAACAGATCTGACGGAGTCACGCAAAGCAGCAAACACACACACTCTCGCTCACACACACGCTGTCGTTGGTCAGTTAACCTCACATTCATTGGTTAACAGCTGTCAGGGTCGGGTTAGTTAACCCTAGAGGTCGTGACCTTTGACGTCACCGCAGCAGACAGTGTGGAAGAATCTCTGACACTCATAACTCACATAAACAGATGGTAAAATGAACAGTCATCTAGAGCGCCACCTGCTGGATGAGAGCGTTTGAGCAGATCATTCACGTGTTCTGAGTTTTTAATACAAATATTTAGAGGATATTGAAATTGTATCATTTTTAAATGAATGACGCGTAAGTGTTGAGTGATGATCGAAAGCTTCGCTGTGCTGTTTAAACATATTGTGAACGATCACATCATAATTCTAATCAAATTCACCGATCTCTGTTATGAAACTGAATTAAACTCTGAAAAGATTAAAACATACTGGGAATGTCATGAAAATCTTTATTTTGTTTACATATTTAATTCACATTTATGTAACAAAAAAAGGCAATCATAAATAAAATAGTAATATAATAGTTGTAAAATACTTTTATATATATATATGTGTGTGTGTGTGTGTGTAATTACATTTTCTTAGATATTAGTATTATTTAAAAACACACCAAATTACATTGTTTTTACTTATTTTACAGTGGAGCAAATATTGACATTGAGGGTTTTGTAAATATTTTGAATTAGTTTTATTTCTATATTTTCCGTTCATTTAACATTCATCATTTGAGTTCAGGTTTTAGTCATAAGGTTTTGTTGTGTTTTTGTCATTTTTAAATATTATATATATATATTTAACTGTAGTTAACGGTAATAAACCCTGCTTGTGAAGGAGAAATGTGAGATATTATCAGTCTCGTGTGATTTCGTCTGTATATCTGCACACTGTTTTGTCTGTCTGTCTTCAGCTGCGTTCACCTGTAAAATCTGTTTTCCTGTTTTTTCACCCTTTCTTTCCTGTGTTTCTTCTCTCTTTCCTTCCCTGTGGAATGTCTCTCATACACACACACACACACACACACACACACACACCTGTGTTCTCAGGTAATGAAGGTGCCTGTCACTCAGCCTGTGATTGGCTGAGAGATAAACTCACCAAGGGTCATGTGACTTCCTGCTGCTGTTCCCATAATGACATCAATTAAGAACAGATCCGGCTCACGAGACACCTGATACACACACACACACACACACACACACACACACACACACACACACACACACACACACACACACACACATATGAATGAACACAGATGCAGTTCAGTGTGTTTTATAATGCCTGTCAGATATTATATTCATATTTTCAATGTTTTAGTCTTTTGTAGTTGTGTGTTGATGTGCAAGTTGTGAAGTGTGCACACACACACACACACACACACGCACACGCACACACACTCAGCCAGCAGGAAGCTCTTCTGGATTTATGATCTGCGTGTGATTGACAGGAGGATCATGGGTGTGTAATTATATTGATGTCTGTTACATGTCACAGTGACGTGTGTGTTGTGTGTGTGTGTGTGTGTGTGTGTGTTCATTGCAGTTATTAGTGTCATTTAAGTGAATTATTTGATTTGAGCTCTAACACACACTCTTCTCAGCTTTCTAACTTTTTTAACACACTGTATGTGACTGTGTGTGTGTGTGTGTGTGTGTGTGTTTCTGACCTCTGACCTCTGACCCTCTCAAAGCCCTTCCAGATCCGTGCAGACGGTAGCGAGAGAGCAGACGGATCTGATTAAACCAGGTGAAGGTTTGAGGAGAAACTCACTAATGCACACCAGATACACTGAAACTGTGTGTGTGTGAGAGTGTGTGTGTGTGTGATTATCAGCAGGAGTGTGTGTGGTTTCCTGTCTCCACGGTGACGGCCGCCCATCACATCTGCAGCCAATCCAGAGGCTCCGAAACGGGAAACTCTGGAACAATGCAGTGAGTGTGTGTGTGCGTGTGCGTGTGCGTGTGTGTGTGTGTGTGTGTGTGTGTGTGTGTGTGTGTGTGTGTGTGTGTGGAGGGACTGTTTATACTGCTAGTCTATAAAAGATGCTGCTTACATTTGAGGGGAAAGTCCAACCACATTTGAGCTGTTCAGTAAACACACATCGTGTGTGTGTGTGTGTGTGTTGAATGACATCAGCACACACACACACTCTGAGTGTTGGCAGAAGTTAAAACACATGGGTTTTGGGAATCATCACATATATATTTATATATTCGCTCCAAACACGTGTTTTGTCTTTGCTCTTAATGACTGCTCCTCATCTGCTTCTCATTCGCTCTCATGTTGTTTCTCATTAGATTGAGTGTTTGGTAAAAGTTCTTTAAAATGTCATACTGGTCACATCAAAATTCATGAAAGCTTTTGAATTTAAGCTTATTTATTGTGTGTAAATTAAAAATAAAAACCCAAATATGATAATAATAGTAATAAATTAATATCAAAAGAGTCTTTTCTTTCCTCTTGTGACATTTGACCTTTGACCCCAGCAGGGAGGGGCTTGAGTTCATGTATCCTGTTGGGCGTCATGGCAGCAGTTTTCACTTCCTGCTGCTCACTTCCTGTCTCTACAAAGACACACACACACACACACACACCACACACACTGTGCTGAACACTTACTAGATCCATCAGGAACGTTTGTCTCTTCTTATCTCTTTGCGTCATCACACACACACACACACACACACACACACACACACACGTCTGGCTTCATGTCTTTCAGGTCACATTCAGATCAGAGTTATTTTAGTATCATTGTATAACAGTATATATATATAGTATTACTATTATAGTTTTATTAATATTTTTAATTAATTTTGTTTTCATTTTCATTTTCATTTTAGTTAACTTAGTCATTTTGAAGTAGTTTTTTTTTTTTTTAAATACGTCTATATATTTCCCCTTCGAAGTGGAACTTGGATGCTGTGTCATGGCGTTGACGCTCTTGCATGAGCCAGTGTCTGAATCATGTGTCTAACAACACCCCATCCTGATAGGCCGAATGTATGGATGTGGCGACAGCATAGCGCATCACACACCAGAAAAATGCGTCATCTATGTCTTCAGAAGGCACATGATTGTTGAGCGCGTCTGTGTCTTACAAAAATTGTGATTGTGTTGGAAAGTGAAGTCTTTATGTAACTCCTCACCCCACTCTGTGCGGGCCTCGAACCCGGGTCTCCAGCATGGGAGGCAGGCGCGCTAACAAGGAGGCTGAAGACTGCAGCCTCTAGTGTCAGTCCCTAGTGCTCCTCTTGAGGGGAGTGAGGTTTATCTGCAAAGGTCTTATTAACTGGCCTCCTTTATATTTAGACTAAGAGTTAGAGTGTGAAATGTCAGGTCTGAAGTACAGACAGTGTGTGACGTCGTGCTCCTGCTGTATTACGGTGGACGACTCGCAGGAGATGTGTGTATTGTGCATGGGTGAGGAGCATGCTAGTACTGTGCACATTTAATACACTTTAATATGCACAAGCTGTGATCCCAATCTGCTCTCTTCCGGAGGGATGAGAGTCGAGCTCCTGCACCTCGTGGCTCGGGTCTCGCTGTTGTCAAGGAAGCGTGGCGACTCCAGTCATGGGGATCGCAGGTCGAGTTGGCGGAGGTGGAGTTTGCCGAAAATAAATCTCTCACGCTCTTTGCTGACTCAGAGAACCTCATTCTCAATCTCAAAAAATCGCTAACCGAATTCTTCAGACCAGAACAAGGAGCTCATGCTGTCTGCATCTGACTCTGAGGGGCTGGATGTAGACAAGAAGGCAGGTGCGGTTTCCTCAACCTGCCACATTTGAGGAGCTGCTCGATATTGTGTATCTTGTGCAGTGGTCAAATTAAAGATCAATTGGCCCTTCGTTCAAAGCTTGATGACTGCTTCTTCACTTCAGCTAGAGTCCAACCCCCCCGCCGCTATCTCCCTTTCATCCCTGACTTCCAAACTGAGGTGTTGAGGGTGTGGAAGAACCCATACTCCGTTCATGTGCATACTCAGGCTACCTCAGCATATTCTAAGGTGGTCGGGATGTTCAAGCATGGGTATTGGGCAATACCTAAGGAGGAAGAGGCGCTTGCAGGCTATCGCTCCCCTTCATGTGCGTCATCGTGGAGGAAACCCACCTTACCCCCAAAGCCATGGAGAGATTCATCCAATGTAGTGGATAAGGCATATGCGGCAGCAGGTCAGGCTGGTGCGTCCCTGCGCTAAGGGGTTGGGTCTCAAGCCGGTTCAAGAACTTCACCGGGCCACAGGTCTTGTCCTCCTTGTTACCAAGCAGACGGCTCATGCCATTGGTTTGTTCATTGGCTGCTTTGGTCACCAAGGACCGTTTGGTCCAGCCTTGTCCTCACGCATCTTTCGGTCTAGCCTTGACCCTGCGCAACTTCGGTCTAGCCAACCCTGCGCAACTTTCGGTCTAGCCATGTCCTTCGGTCTAGCCTTGACCCTGCGCAACTTTCGGTCTAGCCATGTCCCCGCAACTTTCGGTCTAGCCTTGACCCCGCGCAACTATCGGTCTAGCCTTGTCTCTGCGCAACTTTCGGTCTAGCCTAGTCCCCACGCATCTTTCGGTCTTGCCTTGTCCCCATGCAACTTTCGGTCTAGCCTTGACCCCGCGCAACTTTCGGCCTTATAGCCTTGACCCCGCGCAACTTCGGTCTAGCCCCCGCGCAACTTTCTACTTTCGGTCTAGCCTAGTCCTCTTTCGGTCTTGCCTTGTCCCATGCAACTTTCGCTCGCCTTGACCCCGCGCAACTTCGGTCTAGCCTGACCCCGCGCAACTTTCAGCCTTAGCCCGCGCAACTATCGGTATAGCCTTGTCCCGCGCAACTTTCGGTCTAGCCTAGTCCCCACGCATCTTTCGGTCTTGCCTTGTCCCCATGCAACTTTCGGTCTAGCCTTGACCCCGCACAACTTTCGGTCTAGCCTTGACCCCGCAACTTTCGGTCTAGCCTTGACCCCGCACAACTTTCGGTCTAGCCTTGACCCCGCGCAACTATCGGTCTAGCCTTGTCCCCGCGCAACTTTCAGTCTAGCCTTGTCCCCGCACAACTTTGGTCTAGCCTTGACCCCACGCATCTTTCGGTCTTGCCTTGTCCCCATGCAACTTTGGTCTAGCCTTGTCCCCGCACAACTTTCGGTCTAGCCTTGTCCCGCACAACTTTCGGTCTAGCCTTGACCCCACGCATCTTTCGGTCTTGCTTTGTCCCCATGCAACTTTTGGTCTAGCCTTGTCCCCACTCAACTTTCGATCTAGCCTCTTCCCCACACATATTTCGGTCTAGTCTTGTCCCCACTCAACTTTCGGTCTAGCCTAGTCCCCACGCATCTTTCGGTCTAGCCTTGTTCCCATATGAAGTGTCTGGGACTCAATAAGAGTGAGCTTTCTCCCAGTCAGAGAACCACCTTTCTAGGGTTAGTGTGGGACTCGACCACGATGCAGGCACATCTGTCTCCTGCATGTGTAGATTCGATCCTAAACACTGTGACTAAGCAGATATTGCTAGATCTCATGGTGCCAGCAGCCAATGGTATTCCATTGGGCCTACTGCACATAAAACTGATCCAGTTCTGGCTCAAGAGCAGGGGGTTTTCATCCTCTGCATCATCCTTCCAGGTTTATAAGGATCATGCGCTGTGGGCTATGTGCTCTTCAGCTCTGGTTCCTGAACAGGGGCATGTGTTGCCATCGCAAGTCTCTCATGACTCTTATGGGCTGCGATGAGGTTCTCGATGGCTGACCAGCCTGTAGCCTTTGCAGGGACCCTCATCTTTCTTGGCACATACATTTCCTTGAGATGAGGGCAGTGTTTCTAGCACTGAAACACTTCTTCCCACAGCTGAGGGGCTACCATGTGTTGGTCCACAACATTACGGTAGTCTCTTACATCAATCTCCAGGTCGGCCTGCATTTGCACCCCCTTTTTCAGACAGATGCAGCAGAACTTTCTTTGGGCAGAAGGCAGGCTGCTTTCTTTGAGGGCAATTTAATGTAGGAGCAGAATTTTGTCAAGGCAGGGGCTGAGGTCGGGGAATGGTGACTCCACCCTCAAGTGGTGGAGTCCATGTGGCAGAGGCACGCCGAGCGGAAGTGGACTTGTTTGCATCCAAGAAGACAACCCACTAATCCACTATTCACCCTCACACCTCCAGCTCCTCTGGAGCTGGACTCCATGGTACAGCTGTGGCCAAGTCTTCATCTGTGCGCCTTTCCTCCAAAAGCCAGGGGTTCTAGCAAGGGTTCCCCAGGGCCGAGTTCACCTCCTTCTAGTGGTTCCACTCTAGCTGGCCCAAGTTTGGTTTGTGGACCTAGTGTCTCTCCTGGAGATCTTCTATTCCATGTTAAAAAATATATATCATAATATATATCATCCCCTGCCAGAGATCTGGAATCTTTGTGTCTGGCCCCTGAGGGGCACCAGCTCATAGATTCTGGTCTTTCAGCTGAGGTTGCTGAGACGATCTTGATTTCTAGAGCTCCATCCACTAGGGCACTGGATGCCCTGAAATGGCAAATTTTTGTATGATGGTGTAAACAACATCACTTAAACCCAGTTAACTGCCCTGTTGTTCCAGTGCTGGAGTTTCTTCAAGAATGTCTTTCAGCAGGGTTGGCCCTTGCTACTTTAAAGGTTTATGTGGTCGCTATTTCTGCTAGTGACACACCCTTAGAAGGAGCTTCTTTTGGGAGGCACCACTCGGTGTCTCAGTTGTTGCATGGTGCCAGATGATTGAGGCCTATCTGCCAGCTCACGAGTTCCCTCCTGGGATCTAGCATTGGTCCTTGGAGCCTTAGCAGAAGCCCTTGCTAGGGGTGCACCCTTACAAGATGCATGTGCTGCAGCAGGTTGGTCCTCTCTGCACACGTTCATCAGGTTTTACAGTTTGCGATTCAAGCCCAGGGTCTCGAGTCCTTCATGGTTTATCCAGGGCCCAGTCTGCACTCAACAACAGTCTATGTAGATCACACAGCCTTGTGGGGAAGGATCTGTTCCCTTGGTGTGGTGGCATTGGAATTCCAGTTCTCCAGTAAATCCATCTTGATTTAAGAATGTTTAGATATTTGTGCTGGAAAACAAGACTGAAATACTGAGGAAGAACATCACTGTCTGCTGTGTAACACAAGGACACACACCCACACCACACACACACACACACACACACACACACACACACACTGATCATATTTATATATGTTGTTGCGTGTGGTGGATTGAGTTTGTTCTACTGTGATGTGAGTTTCCTTTGATCTCTGATGGTCTCTGACACTCATGAAGGGTCAGTCCAGTGAGCACTTCCTGTGGCTGATCTTCACTTCCTGTATGTGTGTCTCTGTGTGTTTGTGGTTTATTCTGTCAGTCCTCTGATCCGTCACTGCCCACATCTGGCAGGAATTTGTGCTGGAATGAAGAGATTTGAGAAAACCAGAGAGAGAGAGAGGGAGAGGGAGGAAAAGACAGATGAGTGAAAAATGAGACTTCTGATAGAAACCAGACAGGCATCTACCCACAACCCCCCTCTCCACCCACAATGCTCTCTGGCCAAAACCTGCTTCTGAAATTAAAACAACATCACTGGAATGAAAACACGAGCTGAGTTGAATTCTTATCTTCTGTGTGTGTGTGTGTGTGTGTGTGTGTGTGTGTGTGTGTGTGTGTGTGTGTATGTGCGTGTGTGTGCTTTTGTTTATATTACATTGTGGGGACCAAATGTCCCCATGATGTAATATAAACCTGAGTTCACCTACATCGTGGGGACCAGCCAGCGGTCCCCACAATGTAAATGGGTTTATAAATCATATAGAATGAGTTTTTGTGAAAATAAAGTTTGCACAGTTTCCTGTGAGGGTTAGTTTAGGGGTAGGGGCAGGGTAGGGGGATAGAATGTACAGTTTGTTCAGTGTAAAATGCATTGAAGTCTATGGAAAGTCCCCACAATTCACAAAAACAAACATGTGTGTGTGTGTGTGCGTGCGTGTGTGTGTATTTGTGTGTGTGCGTGTGTGATTATCAGCAGGAGTGTGTGTGGTGTGTGTGATATGAATATTACTGTACACCAAAAAATTAGAATCAATGTTCACTCATAAATTGCTAGTAAATTTCACAAATAATTACAAAATGGCAAGTAATACATTGAATAAAACATGAAATTTTAAAGTAAGAGTGTAAAACATACTCCAATAATCTTTGCTTTGTTTACTTTGAAATGCTTTTTGACAGTGTGTTTTAGTCACCAGTTTTTCATCATTTTAACTAGTTCATGTTAACTGTTCCAGCAGTGTCAGTGACAAATTACATTTTTAAAGTATAAACATGTGATGTAGTCTCTCGATTCATATGAGCTCATCACACAAGTACAACTGTAACAAACACACTGTAAACAATCATGTTCTTCCTCAGTGTTTCTGTCTTGTTTTCCAGCACAAATATCTAAACATTCTTAAAGGATTAGTTCACTTTTAAATAAACTTTTCCTGATAATTTCCTCACCTCCATGTCATCCAAGATGTTCATGTCTTTCTTTCTTCAGTGGAAAAGAAATGAAGGTTTTTGAGGAAAACATTCCAGGATTTTTCTCCATATAGTGGACTTCACTGGGGTTCAACGGGTTGAAGGTCCAAATGTCAGTTTCAGTGCAGCTTCAAAGAGCTCTCCATGATCCCAGACGAGGAATAAGAGTCTGATCTAGAGAAACCATCAGACATTTTCTAAAAAAATAAAAAATAAAAATTATATACACTTTAACCATAAATGCTCATCTTGAACTAGTTGTAGACACTGCTAAGTGTATTACTGCCCTCCACAGGTTTAGTGTTTATTTAATTGTTATATACTTGCACTAGCATATTGAATATGACAACTTAGTTCAAACTTTGACCTGTGGAGGGCGTAATACACTTAGCAGTGTCTACACTGCTGGAATCTAATAGAGAAGAGAAGAGAACTAGTTCAAGATGAGCATTTATGGTTAAAGTGTATATAATTTTTATTTTTTATTTTTTTAGAAAATGTCTGATAGCTTCTCTAGATTAGACTCTTATTCCTCGTCTGGGATCATGTAGAGCTCTTTGAAGCTGCACTGAAACTGACATTTGGACCTTCGACCCGTTGAACCCCAGTGAAGTCCACTATATGGAGAAAAATCCTGGAATGTGTTCATCAAAACCTTCATTTCTTTCCACTGAAGAAAGAAGACATGAACATCTTGGATGACATGGAGGAGAGTAAATTATCAGGAAATTTTAATTTGAAAGTGAACTAATCCTTTAAATCAAGATACATTTACTGGAGAAGAGAAATAATTGAAGATATGAAGTCTTGTTTCAGATTTATTCGTACTGGAAAACAAGACAGAAATACCGAGGAAGAACATCATTGTTTCAGTCTAGACGGAGATTAGAAAAACTGAAGTATTTCATGCTGTTTGCCATCACAGTATCAGACGATCGTCTGTCTCATATTTACACAATCTCTCTGTCTGTCTCTGTTTGTCTCTCACTCATCCTGCTGTAATCGGAGAGTTTTTCTCCATGAATTCTTCCTCCTCCGAGTCTATTTAAGAGCAGACTCAAACATCAGAGCGTGTGTCCGGGATCTCATGACCTTTGACCCATGAGTGTCAGCGAGGTGTTTTGATAGTCGGAGCTCATCATGTGATCATCAAACAGCTCATGGTGGCTTTACACTCGTTTAGATCTGTGCTTTATTCTGCTCTCCATTCAGTCATTCACCATAATGAGTCTGACCCCTGCTGGACAAACACCATACAATCACAAAGTTCTTTAATAAAAGAAAAACTACACTTTTATTGATCAAGGACACATTAAATTTATCAAAAGTGACAGGAAAGACATTTATAATGTTACAAAAGATTCTATTTCAAATAAATGCTGTTCTTTTGAACTTTCTATTCATCAAAGAATCCTGAAAAATCACAATTTCCACAAAAATATGACTGTTTTCAACATTAAATGTTTCTTGAGCATCAAATCTTCATATCAGAATGATTTCTGAAGGATCATGTGACACTGAAGACTGGAGTAATGATGCTGAAAATTCAGCTTTGATCACAGAAATAAATTACACTTTACTATATATTCACATAGAAAACAGCTGATTTACATTGGAATAATATTTCACTATTTTTACTATATTTTTGATCAAATAAACGCATCTTTTGTGAGCAGAAGAGACTCTCTCGCGCCACACGAGTGTTTTCTCAGCTGCGGTCTGTCAGTCTGTTGACTCACATGGACGAAAGTTTGTTTTCCCTGCAAACCAGGATTAAAAGCTTCCGCAGAGCGAGGAAAAGCGAGGAAGGTGTGTGTCCAAAATCTGAAACTGTAGACGTGTTTGACCTTTGACCTCCAAACAATAAACACCAGATCTGTGTCCGTCTCCCTGGTTTGAGCATTAATCACACACTTGTTAGTTAATAAAGTCACACTCACACACACACACACACACACTGCAGATGAAGTGAGTCTCATCCGTCACTATCAGCACACTGACCTCAACAACAATACAGGTCACACATACAGGAAATCAACAGCAGCGGCCCGCGAGCGACGTTGTCCACACACACACACACACACACACACACAGATGTTTTGTGGTAATATAATGCTGACAGAACAGTTCTTTAAAACTTCAGAATGTCCATGTCCTTGGTTATACAAACTAATTGTATCATTCTTCAAACGTTATGGGAACGTTACTTTTGAATGTTCTCTGAACGTTCTGAAACAACATTTAAAAAACGTTAGACAAACTTCCAACTGAAATATTTCAGAAATGTGCTAATGTTTGGAGAACATTATTTAAACGTTCTATTAACGTTAATGGAGGAACGTTAGCTAAAGTTCTCTGTTTAGATGTTTTGTTTCGGTAAAACGCGATTCGTCTCATTTTGTTTGTTTGTCTCTCCTCCATGCACTATTCCAGACACATCCCAGCGCAGTAGAGACTGTTGGCTCAGTTGTAGCATGTTGTTTGAGTTGTGTCTCTGCTATTTGAATTAAAGACTGTAGTATCTGATTGTATTATATTATTATTGTCGTCATAATATTATAACGCGATATTATTATATTGTCGTCATAATATTATACGCGATATACAGAAGCGTTTTGAGGAGGAAGAAGGAAGCGGAAGGAATCAGTTTTGACAGTAAGTTACAGCAACGGCTAATTGAACAGCTACATTCACAGACATAAACATCATCTGTGAATATAACTTAATAATGTAAACAGATTTAGTTTATAAAATAATAACAGTAAAAAAGTAAACAATGATAACGTGTTTTATATATACATAGATATGCTTATTATGTTTATGTATTTGTGTATAAATTTCATATTTATTTATTATGCTATATATTTACAAATATATACAAATAAATGTTATTTATTAAAACTCATCACCAAATCAACTTACAAATGGCCTATAAGCATTATTTAATATTGTTATTATTATTCAACTATTATATTAACTATTATAATTGATTATCATTATCCAATAATGATTTCAGTCATAAATGATGAGTTTATTAACGGTAGATGTTTTAGGTGTAGCTTGAGGAGGAAGACTGGTGTGAGCAGGACGAGATGAAGACAGTATTGAGACGGACGGAGGATCGATAAACAACAATAACAACAACATCAGACGCAAGGTGAGACTGAGAGAATCGCACACACACACACACACACACGTGGAGTGAGCGTGAGGTAATGCGTGTGTGTGGTGTGTGTGTGTTCAGACGGTGACTCCGGCTCCAGGCGAACACCCGCTGCAGTACAACTACACCTTCTGGTACTCGCGCCGGACGCCTAGCAGACCCGCCAACACTCCTGAGCTACGAGCAGAACATCCGGCAGATGGGCACCGTGCATCGTTCGGTCGCACATACTTCACTGATGATTATTGTCCTGTTTGTTTGCCGTGTCCTGACCATGTTTTGTGTTCTCTTTGTTCAGGTGGAGTAGTTCTGGAAGTTCTACAGCCATCTGGTTCGACCCGGAGACCTGACGCGACACAGCGACTTCCACCTGTTCAAGGAAGGGATCAAACCCATGTGGGAGGTGTGTGTGTGTGAGAGAGTGTGAGAGATAGAGAGAGAGTTGGGTGTGTGTTGTGTGGTGTGTGTGTGGTGTGTTTGTGTTGTGTGTGTTTTGCGAGAGAGAGTGTGTGTGGAGAGAGCGAGAGTGCTTCTGCGAGAGTGCGCGTGTGAAAATGCATCTGCGAGAGTGCTTCGAGCGTGCGTCGCGAAAGTGTGCGTGCGAGAGTGCGTCTGCGAGAGTGCGCGTGTGAAAATGCGTCTGCTAGAGTGCTCTACGAGTTGCTCTGCGAGAGTGGCGCGTGTGAAAATGCATCGCGAGAGGCTTCTTCGAGAGTGCGTTCTGCGAGTGCGTGCGATAGTGCTCTGCGAGAGTGCGCGTGTGAAAATGTGCTGCGAGTTGATAGTGGTCTGCCGTTTGCGAGCTGCGAGAGTGCGTGCGAAAATGCATCTGCGAGAGTGCTTTTTTCGAGAGCGTCTGCGAAAGTGTGCGTGCGAGAGTGCTTCTGCGAGAGTGCGCGTGTGAAAATGCATCTGCGATATGCTAGTGCTTCTGTGCGTGGAGAGTGCGTCTGCGAGAGTGCTCGTGTGAAAATGCGTCTGCTAGAGTTTCACTGCGAAGTGCGTCTGCGAGAGTGCTCGTGCGAAAATGCGTCGGAGAGTGCGCCTGCGAAAGTGCGTCTGCGAGATTGCGCGTGTGAAAGAGTTGCGTGCTGTGAAAGTTTGTCTGCGAGAGTGCGTCTGCGAGAGTGCTCGTGTGAAAATGCGTCTGCTAGAGTGCACCTGCGAGAGTGCGTCTGTGAGAGTGTGAAAGTGCGTCTGCGAGAGTGCGCGTGTGAAAATACTTCTGCGAGAGTGCGCGTGAAAGTGTGTCTGCGAGAGTGCGCGTGTGAAAATGCATCTGCGAGAGTGCGTGTGTGAAAGTGCATCTGCGAGAGTGCACATGTGAAAATGCTTTTCCGAGAGTGCGTCTGCGAGAGTGCGCGTGTGAGAGTACGCGTATAAAAATGCTTCTGCAAGAGTGCGTGTGAAAGTGTGTCTGCGAGAGTGCGCGTCAAAGTGCATCTGCGAGAGTGCGCGTGTGAGAGTGCATCTGCGAGAGTGCGCGTGTGAGAGTACGCGTATAAAAATGCTTCTGCAAGAGTGCGTGTGTGAAAGTGCATCTGCGAGAGTGCGCATGTGAAAATGCTTTTCCGAGAGTGCGTCTGCGAGAGTGCGCGTGTGAGTAGCTATAAATGCTTCTGGAGTGCGTGTTTCGTCTGCGAGAGTGTGAAAGTGTGCGTCTGCGAGAGTGCGCGTGTGAAAAAACGAGAGTGCTTGTGAAAGTGCATCTGCGAGAGTGCGCATGTGAAAATGCTTTCCGAGATGCGTCTGCGAGAGTGCGCTGTGAGAGTACGCTTATAAAATTCTGCAAGAGTGCGCGGTGTGAAGTGCGTCTGCGAGAGTGCGCGTGTGCAAGTGTGGTCTGCAGATCGCGTCAAGTGCATCTGCGAGAGTGCGCGTGTGAGAGTGCATCTGCGAGAGTGCGCGTGTGAGAGTACGCGTATAAAAATGCTTCTGCAAGAGTGCGTGTGTGAAAGTGCATCTGCGAGAGTGCGCATGTGAAAATGCTTTTCCGAGAGTGCGTCTGCGAGAGTGCGCGTGTGAGAGTACGCGTATAAAATGCTTCTGCAAGAGTGCGCGTGTGAAAGTGCGTCTGCGAGAGTGCGCGCGTGAAAGTGTGTCTGCGAGAGTGCGCGTCAAAGTGCATCTGCGAGAGTGCGCGTGTGAGAGTGCGTCTGCGAGAGTGTGTCTGCGAGAATGCGTGTGTGAAAATGCTTATGCAAGAGTGGCGCATGAAAGTGCTTGGGTGGCGGTGCGCGTGTGAAAGTGCGTCTGCAAGAGTGTGCGTTTGAAAGTGTGTCTGCAAGAGTGCGCGTGTGAGAGTGCGTCTGCGAGTGTGTGAAAATGCTTATGCAAGAGTGCGCATGTGAAAGTGCGTCTGCGAGAGTGCACATGTGAAAGTGCGGTCTGCGAGCGTGTGAAGTGCGTCTGCGAGAGTGCGCGTGTGTTGGCGTCTGCGAGAGTGCGTCTGCGAGAGTGTGTCTGTGAGAGTGGGTCTGTGAGAGTGCGAAAATGCTTAGCAAGAGTTGACAGTTGCGAGAGTGCTGTGAAAGTGCGTCTGCGGAGTGCAGAAGTGCGTGTGAAATGCGTCTGCGGAGTAGTGTAAAGTGCGTCTGTGCGCATGAAAGTCGGTGAGTGCCGCAAGAGTGCTGTCTCCGAGAGTATGTGCGAGAGTAAAGTGCGTCTGCAAGAGTGCGCGTGTTAGTTCGTCTGCGACAGTGCGCGTGAAAGTGCTTCTGCGAGAGTGTGAAAGTGCGCCTGCGAGAGTGCGTCTGCGAGAGTGCGCGTGTGAAAGTGCGTCTGCGAGAGTGCGAGTGTAAAAGTGCGTCTGCAAGAGTGCGCGTGTTAGTTCGTCTGCGACAGTGCGCGTGAAAGTGCTTCTGCGAGAGTGTGAAAGTGCGCCTGCGAGAGTGCGTCTGCGAGAGTGCGCGTGTGAAAGTGCGTCTGCAAGAGTGCGCGTGTTAGTTCGTCTGCGACAGTGCGCGTGAAAGTGCTTCTGCGAGAGTGTGCTCTGCGAGAAGAGTGCGCGTGTGAAGTGCGTCTGCGAGAGTGCGAGTGTAAAAGTGCGTCTGCAAGAGTGCGCGTGTTAGTTCGTCTGCGACAGTGCGCGTGAAAGTGCCTCTGCGAGAGTGTGAAAGTGCGCCTGCGAGAGTGCGTCTGCGAGAGTGCGCGTGTGAAAGTGCTTCTGCGAGAGTGTGAGAGTGTGTCTGCGAGAGTGTGCGTGTGAAAGTGCATCTGCGAGAGTGTGAGAGTGCGTCTGCGAGAGTGCGCGTGTGAAAGTGCGTCTGCGAGAGTGTGAGTGAGAGCTTTACATCAGTGCTGACTCTGTTTCTGATGTGTGTGTGTGAATCAGGACGAGGCCAATAAAAACGGAGGGAAGTGGATCATCCGGCTGAGGAAGGGTCTGGCGTCTCGTTTCTGGGAGAACATCATCTTGGCCATGCTGGGCGAGCAGTTCATGGTGGGAGAGGAGATCTGCGGTGTGGTCGTGTCCATCCGCTTCCAGGTACTGCTGCATTCTGGGAACCGAGACTCTTGGTAGCAGTCGTTCACCAGACATGACATCATTTCCTCCGAACCTGCATGACTTTGTTTCTTTAGTGAAGATATTTTGTGATTAGAAATATCGATTTCTGTGCTGATGTTTGATTTGACATCACACCTGTAGAAACTGAAGTCTGTGTTTCTCGTGTGAATGTGTGTGTGTGCAGGAGGACATCCTGTCAATCTGGAATAAAACGGCCCATGATCAGGTGACCACGTCACGGATACGAGACACACTACGGCGCGTGCTGAACCTCCCGCCAAACACCATCATGGAGTACAAGACACACAACGACAGTCTCAAGTAGGTCTCAGACGCTCCACATCCATTACAGTAACGCTGTCGACTGCACTCTGAGCTCCTGTTCTTCTTGTTTTCTCAGGGATAACTCCAGCTTCCGGAATACGAAGATCACTTTGTGAAAACCTGGAAATAATTTTCATATGGACACTTTCTCTTTTACACCACGAGTGAGCGACGCTTCAACGGACCGAATGAACCCTGAGCAAACTCTGTGTGTGTGTGTGTGTGTGTGTGTAGTTCTGAATCATTCCATCAGCCTCATTGAGTCGGTTCAGTAACTCATACACCAGATTCAGTGTGTTTGAGACGATTAAAGGCATTCTCTTCAGTTCATGTTTCTCATGTTTCACAGATTCAGAGCAGCTTTACAGTCAAATCACATTTCAAGTGTCGTTTGGACCCAATGAACACTCTAGTTGAAATATAGTTTTAATAAAGACTTTGGTGGTGAACTGTTGCAAAAAAATGATGTTCTTCCTCAGTGTTTCTGTCTTGTTTTCCAGTACAAATATCTAAACTCACTTAAAGGGTTAGTTCACCCAAAAATGAAAATAATGTCATTTATTACTTACCCTCATGTCGTTCCACATCCGTAAGACTTTCAGAACACAAATTAAGATATTTTTGATGAAATCCGAAGGCTCAGTGAGGCCTGCATAGCCAGCAATGACATTTCCTCTCTCAAGATCCATTAATGTACTAAAAACATATTTAAATCAGTTCATGTGAGTACAGTGGTTCAATATTAATATTATAAAGCCACGAGGATATTTTTGGTGCGCCAAAAAAAAAACAATAACGACTTATTTAGTGATGGCTGATTTCAAAACACTGCTTCAGGAAGCTTCGGAGCGTTATGAATCAGTGTGTCGAATCAGCGGTTCGGAGCGCCAAAGTCACGTGAGTTCAGCAGTTTGGCGGTTTGACACGCGAACCGAATCATGATTCGACACACTGATTCATAACGCTCCGAAGCTTCCTGAAGCAGTGTTTTGAAATCGGCCATCACTAAATAAGTCGTTATTTTGTTTTTTTGGCGCACCAAAAATATTCTCGTGGCTTTATAATATTAATATGGACCAATTTTTGCATTTTTTAATGCAATTTTCATTTTTGGGTGAACTAACCCTTTAAATCAAGATACATTTACTGGAGGAGCAAAATCACCCTCATTCTGTCTAATTTATTATTTATCCAAATGAATGATGTTTTAAACAGTTTTTTTTTTTTTTTTTGCTTTCTTTCTGCAAGGGAATATAAAAATCATATCCAAATTAACAATAATTGAAATGTTTCCCCTCAGGAAGAGGAAACTATTCCTCGTGTTTTCCTTTAATAAAGAGTTTTGCTCACATATTTCAGCTTCTTAATGTTTTGCGTTTTGTAGACTTGTTAGTATTTGTTCATAATTATTAATACAGACATATTATTTGTATGATGGGCATATATTATATTCAGTGGATTTAGATGAATTTACTAATAAACATGGCGTTGAATATTGTTGTTCGCCGACGAGTCGCTTTGGGGAAAAGTACATTTGTGTTTATTCACTTTATATTTATATTAGTTAAGTAATTTTAATTTTTGTGTGAATTCTTGTATTTTGTTGTGGTGATGAAAAACATGCAGCCGTTTGATGACGTGTTTCCGCTCTAGGCGCGATTTGAAGCGGGGAAGCAGCGCGAGACACAAGAACGGTAAACAAACTCTAATCAAACTCTAGAAACTATCGAGTTCTTCAGCTCTAGAAGCTTCTGCAGATCTTCAGATAAACTCTCTTCTGTCCGCGAGATCAGCGCGTTTGTTCGGATCTGTCAGTCAAATGCAGCGTTTGATTCCGTCAGATCAAATTAAACATCACATGATTTAATAATTTAACACGAGCAACATATTAACAAAATACTTCATTCATGCAGTTTACTCGGTGTCCGTCATATTTCAGCATAGAAATATAATTCAAATGCGTCTGCTGCTGTTGCCATGGAAACGGAGGATTTTATTGGTCTTTCAGAATAAATCAGTCTTGTTCATATGTGTGTTCTTATTAATATATGTTATAGATATTTTCTTTTTTTTTTATTTATTTAGAGTTAAAGGAAATCCACTGATAAAAAGTTTTTAAAGTTTGAGTTAGTTATTAATTTAGGGTAGCTAGAACTGAGCCTTGCTGTACTCCATACTTTTGAGTCTAGATTTAAACTCAGAGTGTGTGTGTGTGTGTGTGTGTGTGTGCTGCGCAGTGAGATGTCTGTGAGCCGAGCTGCTGATGATGATGATGATGCTCCTCCTCTTCATCACTCCTCTCTTCCGGCTCTCACTCGCTCATGGCCATCTTCTCCTCTCTCGGCGTCTCGTCAGGTCACCGCCCGCCTCTACAGCTCATTACAGCACAGCCGAGAGCAGGAGGTCAAGGTCACGCTGCCAGGTGGGCACAAATCATAATCTCAGTTATTTTTAGTCAACACTGTGATCATGAGAATTTAACTGCGTTACTCACTGACTGCATCATGCATTTATTGAACTTTTATTGAAGTAAATTAATTACAATATATTAAAAATTAAACAATATAAAAATAATAAATGAGAATTTTTTTGTATATGACATAATAGTAAATGCTGCTTCTCATGTCTGTCTGTCTGTGTGTCTGTCTGACTGTCTGTTTGTTTGTTTGTTTGTCTGACCATCTGTCTGTCTATCTGTTTGTTTGTTTGTTTGTTTGTTTGTCTGTCCGTCTGTTGTTTGTCTGTCTGTCTGTCTGTCTGTCTGTTTGTCTTTTGTCTGTCTGTCCGTCTGTCTGTCTGTGTTTGTCTTTTGTCTGTCTGTCCGTCCGTCTGTCTGTCTGTTTGTCTTTTGTCTGTCTGTCCGTCTGTCTGTCTGTCTGTTTGTCTTTTGTCTGTCTGTCCGTCTGTCTGTTTGTTTGTCTTTTGTCTGTCCGTCCGTCCGTCTGTCTGTCTGTCTGTTGTTTGTCTGTCTGTCCGTGTCTCTGTCTGTCTGTCTCTTTGTCTGTCTGTCCGTCTGTCTGTTTGTTTGTCTTTTGTCTGACCTGTCCGTCCGTCCTCCGTCTGTCTTTTGTTTGTTTGTCTTTGTCTGTCTGTCTGTCTGTCTGTCTGTCTGTCTGTCTGTTGTCTTTTGTCTGTCTGTCTGTCTGTCTGTCTGTCTGTCTGTTTGTTTTGTCTTTTGTCTGACCGTCCGT